>NW_026847882.1:20943828-21016328 GCF_025583915.1 Anolis sagrei ordinatus | reverse complement strand
AGAATTTATATTGCTTTCTCCAGTCTCTTGGGAACTGCCAGGAGATTCCAAAACAATGCTGTCCAGGCCTATCTATCCTCCTCTGGGCCCTCTGCATCTATCCTAGCATCCCCTTCCTCGTCTTCTGAGCGCTCAGAATCTGATCAGGCTACAACAGTTAGAAACTTCTGGAGAACAATAATGACCGCTGTCATGCCTGTTTTCACGGGATACCCTCTGTCTTCTTTGCAGTGACAACTGTAGGAGCCTTGGCCGGCGGGCAGCCCCCGCACCCTGCGGTCATTGCGCAGCCGAAGGCTCTGGCCCAGCCCTCCGCCCCCCTTCCACAGGCCCAGCCCAAGCAGGCGCTCTCGGGGCAGCAACCTGCTGTGGCCACTCAGCCGCAAGGCCCTGGGACTCCAGCCCAAGCCACGCCGCAGCACCAGCTCTTCCTCAAGCAGCAACAGCAGCAAGCGCAGGCAGTGCCACAGCCGACAGCACCCGCTGCGTTTTATCAGCAGGCGCCGCAGCCTCCTTTGCAGGCTCAACAGGTGAGACAGTTGGTTTTGTAACCTTTGTCGGAATACAGTATTTGTTCAAATCCAATGCTCACCTTTTTTTTTGTTGCTAAATTTTATGTCAAGCCTCTTTGAGCCACTTTGGGGAGATAAAGCGGAGTAGAAATAAATATGATGATGATAAGAATAATAATAATGATAATATTAAGGGAGCCAGCATGGTGTATTGTTGTGTTTTCACACTGAGTGTCCTTCTTCCAGGTGATTCCTCCAGCCGCTCAGCCACAGGTGAGGGTGGGGCCGCAGGGGACCACTGTGACGCCCACACAGCCGTTGGCACCACAGCAGCCGCAGCAGCCTCCAGCCGTGCAGAATTACATGCAGCAGCAGCAGCTGTTGGCCCAGCAGGCTGGCCTCCAGCAGAAAGCAGCGGCTGGGCAGCCAAAGCCTCCGACTCAGATGGTGCCGCAAGCAGCGGTCCAGCCTGTCCCGTCGCAGGATCACCCGGTAAGCCACTAGATCTAAACTCTGTGTTTGATACCAAACAAATGGAGTGCATGAGTCTGCCTTGGTTTAGACCAGGCCTGGACCAACTTCGATCTCCAGGAGTTTTGGGCTTCAACACCCACAATTCCTAACAGCCGATGTTATGTTATTTATTCATTTATTTCGTATCAAAAGCATTGCATAAATTAGTATAAAATTGATAAAAATAGAATGTGTCTTTTGACCAAAAACGGGCAACAGCAACGGCATTGTCTGTAGCCTCCAACAATTCCTCCTCTGTACATGAGGCAGGGCACAATGGACAAGCATACAGATGCAGAGTTGTCTGTTCTGCTCCATAGTCACACAAGATACGGGATTATTTTAGGTAGTGCCATTTGTCCAGGTTGTCTTTTGATCTGCCCACTCCGCTTCTGAGTCTATTCAGGGACTTCCGGGTTGCCCATTCTTGGTTTGCCTCTCGCGGGGGGGGGGGGGGGGGGGGGGGGGGGGGGGGGGCATCCAGTTGGGATTTCCTGATTTAGCTGCCCAGAGAGATACCCTTGCTGTTGCTGGGGGGACACCAAGAGGAGTGGTAGTTCTCATAAAGCTTTTCCTTGATATTATTATTATTATTATTATTATTATTATTATTATTATTATTATTGAGAATTGTAGTAATGAAAGGGCCATCTAGTTCAATCCCTAGTTAGTGCAAAAATTCACTGGTTAAACACCCTTGAGAAATGGCCACAACCCAAGCAGACCTGTCAGGGTGTTGCCGAAGGGTTTCATGGCTGGAATCACTGGGTTGCTGTGAGTTTCTCCTGCATCTATGGCAGGAATCCTCAAAGGTTGAGGGGTCTGTTGGAAACTAGGCAAGTGGAATTATGTCCAAGGTGGGAGAAAGAACTCTTGTGTGCTTGAGGAAAGTGTGAATGTTTCAAATGGCCACCTTGGCTAGCATTTAATGGCCTTTCAGCTTCAAAGACTGGCTGGTTGCTGCCTGACAAATTTGTGAACATTCTGTGGCTCCTCCACGATGACATGATGGCAACAATCTTGGACAGCAATAGCTCCCAAAGTGACCCATTTAAGGTGGAATCAGGTGTCAAACAGAGATGATGTGTTATTTCCCCAACCTTATTCTCTGTTTTCATTGTTATGATACTTAACCTTGTTGATGGGAAGCTTCCCACCGGAGTGGAATCATCTATCAGACAGATGGCAAGCTATTTAACCTCAGACTCCAATATGCTGATTATAACATCTGTGTGCATTCAGAAGAAGACCTACAAGCCACTCTAAACGCCTTTGCAGAAGCATACGAGAAGCTCTCATTGAACATCGAGAAAACTAAAGTGCTCTTCCAGCAAAAGGCACCAGCCAATCCCTCTGCAATGCCAAAAATACAGCTTAATGGTTTGCCCAGGCCTGGCTTAGACTCATCGCATTGGAAGCGGCCATTTTGCCATGATCTGACAAACGGCTATTCAGCTGCTGATCCTTTTGGATTCTGACCCTGTCCTCTGGATTATTATTAGCTATCCCTACTGATTTGGGGTCAAATGTTGTAACTTTGGTGCAAAATGTGTGTTGGGAGGAACCCAGAAGTTTGTTTATTTATTTAAAACATTTATATTCCGTCCTTCTCACCCTGAAGGGGACTCAGGCCGGAGCACAGTATATACACGGCAGATATTCAGTGCTGGAACACAAATTTACATACAATACCCGGTATTCCCAGGCGGTCTCCCATCCAAGTACTAACCAGGCCCGACCCTGCTTAGCTTCCGAGATCAGACGAGATCGGGCGTGTTCAGGGTGGTATGGCCGTAGGCACATACAATACATAAACATTAAAAAAAAACAGTTGGGGGCCTTACCTGCTCGAAACCAAGCTGGTGGGAGATTTGCACCCCTTCCCCTCCTTTCCTTATCTGCAGCTCCTCGCCAAAGGGAAGGACGGGAGACAAGCCCTCCATTTAATGCTCATATAATGCATGCATTCATCTCAAGCAAGTGCTCTTTACTTAATGAGAAATGGTTTTCTTTGCACCGAATGAAGCAGCTGCCTCACTGTGCAAAAAAGGGGGGAAAGGGGGAGGGATGGCAATGGGCCAGGAATTTGCAGATGCTTGCAAATGCAATTTCACTTTGGACTCTCTTTCTTAGTCCCTTCCCTTCATTGCTATTCAAGGGTGATATATGTATGTATGTATGTATGTATGTATATGTGTGTGTGTGTGAATCAATACTCTTACATTTGTTAAAATTTTCAATTTTTTTATTTGCATTTTTTTAAAACTTGGATTTTTTAGGTGACAAGCCAGCCACCTTGGGTCCCTGTCTTCCTCTTTGTTTCTTTTTTGCACTGAAAGCCACCCCTTTCCTACTTTTGCCTGTGTGTCTTTGAACATTCGAAGAAACCATTCTAGCCAAGGCGATACTTATCCCCAGCTAGAATTCTTCTGTGATGCCCAAAGGCCTTTTGTTTTGCCATCTGCTTTCCAGAGTGGGTTTGGAAAAGGAGAACGCTGGCAGAAATCATCACTCGAAGAGACTCCTAGACCATCTCTTCTGTTCATTCTAATACCCCTATCTACAGTGAAACCAAAGTCCAGTGGATGCTAAGGATGCTGGCATCGTCAGACGTTCTGTTGTCAGTGAAGCAAGTGGGGTGTATATATACCCATGGAATAATGTCCAGGGTGGTAGAAAGAACCCTTCCCTGTTTAAAGCAAGTGTGAACGTTGCAATGAGCAAGCTTGAATAGCACTGAGTAGCCTTGCAGCTGCAAAGTCAATCAGTGAGGATATAATAATAATAATAATAATAATAATAATAATAATAATAATAGTAATAATAATATAATAATAATAATAAAACTTTATTTATACCCCGCCGCCATCTCCCCAAGGGACTCGGAGCGGCTTACATGAGGCCAAGCCCAACAACACATCAATAAAACAAGAAAGCAATAAACAAAAACAATACAATTAATATAAATCACATATAAACATTAACGCACAAGTATTTAAAAACCTATGGCCGGGCCAAATGTAATAGTTGAAAATTTAAAAAATAAACGCTGGGCATGAACAAGGTAGGATGTATCTGGTAGGAGGGTTTTAAAAGAAGTGAGGGGAGCGCAATCCAACGAATAGTTAAAGTGAATTCTGAGGACATTTTGCTGGGTATTATTTCCTTATTCCGGGAAGGCACACTGGAACAGCCACGTTTTCAGGCTCCTCCTAAAGACTGCCAATGTTGTGGCATGCCTGATATCCCTGGGAAGTGAGTTCCAGAGTTGGGAGGCCACCACTGAGAAGGCCCTCTCTCTTGTCCCCACCAATCTTGCCTGCGAGGGACGCAGGAGCGAGAGCAGGGCCTCTCCAGATAAACAAAGAGATCGTGTAGGTTTGTACACGGAAATGCGGTCATGCAGGTAGGCGGGTCCCCAACCGTTCTGCATAGAGGTAGCCTGGCCTCTGTTGCCTGGAGGCATCCTCTTTTTGGGAGGTGTTCACTAACCATTGATTGCTTGTTGTCTTGAGTTCTCCTGCTTCTGAGTGATTTCCCTTATATACTGTGTAGTCTTTCATTATGGTTGTCCGAGTGGTGCAGCATTTCTGTGTTCTCCAATAATACTATGTGTGCAGGTTGGTTCCTCAGGTGTTCTGCTATGGCTGACTTCTCAAGTTGAATTAGTCATCAGTGCCTTTTGTGTTCCTTGATTTGTGTCTGGGCATTGCTGGTGCACTTAGGGGTCTCTATGGGGATTTGTCCACAGCTGCACACTATATGGGATAGATAGATAGATAGATAGATAGATAGATAGATAGATAGATAGATAGATAGATAGACGCACACGCACACACACACACACACACACACACACACACACACACACAGTAGAGCCTTGCTTATCCAACGTAAACAGGTGGTAGAATGTTGGATAAGTGAAAATGTTGGATAATCAGGAGGGATAAAGAAAAGCCTATTAAATTTCAGATTATGTCATGATTTTACAAATTAGGCACCAAATCGACAGAGAAAGCAGTTCAGTACATGGCAATGTTACGTAGTAATTACAGTATTTACGAATTTAGAACCAAAACATCACAATATATTGAAACAGCTGTGGATCTGGGTGAGAGGCAGACTGCGTTGGATAATACAGAACATTGGATGAGAAAAGGTTGGATAAGCGAGACTCTACTGTACCTGTGGAAGAATGTCCAGGTTGGGAGACAGAATAATAATAATAATAATAATAATAATAATAATAATAATAATAATAATAATCCTTTATTTGTACTCCACTACCCTTGTTTGTTCAAGAAAATAGACCAATGTTATCTCTTCCAGATGAGGCTTTTCTTTATAGTAAAATAATATGGTTGCACTGTTTACAAGAACTAGGTTTCTATATCACAAAAGACAAATTCATAGTAGCTTTACACACATGAATGGAGCTTTCTCACAATGGAACTTTCTCACACAGGCTTCTCTCACACTGAGGTTTACCTCACACTCCTCAGGACAACACTAGCTTGGGCCCACTAACACTTATAGGCTTCGGCCTACTCACTCTCCTTTTTATATTTTTAATGTTGAACTGTTTTATAACTGTTTTTATAATTGTTTTTAACTGTACCCTGTTATTATTATGGCATCGAATCGCTGCCGATTGTGAACCGCCTTGAGTCGCCTTTGGCTGAGAAAGGGGTATAAAATGCAGTAAATAATAAATGAATAAATAAATAAATGACACTAGCTTTGGCCCACTAATTCTAACAAGCTTCGACCTTCTAACTCTTATCAGTGCTTGACTCACACTTTTGCAATCGAAAATACCCAGTTAATATTTAATATTTCTGACACACCTTCTATTTTGATTACAAAAATCCCCAATTTAAATTATACATACATTCATACATGCATAAAAACAATTTGCTGTTAAATTCACAGGATTTTACATTTAACTTTTTCAAATTAACCAATCCTAAACACAAATCAAAGAACATGAAAGGCAAGGCAGACTAATTCAACCAGAGAAGTCCGTGATAGCAGAGCACTTGATGAACCAACCTGGATAATATTTGAGAACATAGAAATGCCTCTAGGGACAGTGAAGATATGAAGATACCTTCTCCAATTGACGTTGCAGCTGCAAGGCTTCTCAATGCTCATCATCTTGCTCATTACAGCATTCACACTTGCTTGAACAGATAAGAGTTTTGTCTCCCACCCTGGACATTCTTCCACAGGTTTGTGTGTGTGTGTGTGTGTGTGTGTAAATATTCCACTTGCTTCACTCTGAAGATGCCATTAGCCACAGATGCAGGCAAGACATTAGAAGTGAATTCTGCAGGAATATGGTCATACAGCCCGGAAAACTCACAGCAACTCAGTGATTCCATCCATGAAAGCCTATACATTACTTCACTGCCTGTACATCATAGAGGCACCCTGCGTTTCCACTTCCAAGTCTGACAGTCTTCCTTCCTTTCCTCTGCACAGCAAGCGCCTCCACGACAGAAGGACAAGCACCTCCCAGCGACCCCTGCGGCGGCTGTCCAGGGCCAGAAGGCGGGCGCCCTCACGCCACCCTCCTCCCCGAAGGCCCAGCGCGCCGGGCACCGCAGGATCCTCAGTGACGTGACCCACAGCACCGTCTTCGGGGTTCCGGCCAGCAAGTCCACGCAGCTCCTTCAGGCCGCCGCGGCCGAAGCCAGCCTCAACAAATCCAAGTATGCGCCTTGCATAGTGTCTTGCATAGCCTGCAGTTTAGCCACCAAAATCTGTGTGGGCACACACCTAAGTTCCCAGAAGTACACAGGCCCATAATAGTTGTACGTGGGTGTTTTTACACCAGGTCTGGGCCAACTTGGGCCTTCCCTCCAGGTGTTTTGGACTCCAATTCCCACAATTTTTGTGGTCAAATTACGGTTATGTTTATTGCTTTGCTCTATTATTGTTATTATTACATTTATTTTATCCTATAATTATTATTACATTTATTATGTTACTCTATTTATTATTATTATTATTATTATTATTATTATTATTATTACTATTACATTTATTATTTTACTATCCTTATTATTGGAAGGATGTGTAAGCACATTTATATTGAACAAGGTTAGAATAATAGTGGGAGTTGAAGTCCAAAACACCTGGAGGGAGGGCCCAGTTTTACCCATGCCTGTTTTACACCAGAGCTTTCCAAAGATTTCACATTGGTGACACTTCTTTAGACATGCATCACTTCATGACACAGTAATTCAGTTTTACCAGCAAACTGGAAGCTAAACTAACTAATTGTTGTTGTTGTTATATTTATTTATACTCCGGTTATATCTCCCCCTCGAAGGGAACACAAAGCGGCTTGAAATAAAAAAAACCCTTAGTGTATACTTATAAGACATACAGGAACATACATACCCGTATATATTCGAGTATAAGCCAACCCAAATATAAGCCAATGCACCTAATTTGACCACAAAAAAACTGGGAAAACGTATTGACTCGAGTATAAGCCGAGGGTGGGAAATGCAGCCGCTACGGGTCAATTTCAAGATAAAAATAGATACCAATAAAATGACATTAATTGAGGCATCAACACATTAAATGTTTTTGAATATTTACATAAAACTGTAATAAGACTGTCCAATTCTGATTAAACCATTATTCTAACCTTGTTCAATGTAAATGTGCTTATGTGTCCTTCCAATAATAATAAGAGTAAAATAATAAATGTAATAATAATTATAAATAGGGTAAAATAAATGTAATAATAACAATAATAGAGTAAAGTAATAAACATAACCGTAATTTGACCACAAAAAATGGGAAAACGTATTGACTCGAGTATAAGCCGAGGGTGGGAAATGCAGTCACTACGGGTCAATTTGAAAATAAAAATAGATACCAATAAAATGACATTAATTGAGGCATCAGCGGGTTAAATGTTTTTGAATATTTACATAAAACTGTAATAAGACTGTCCAATTCTGATCAAACCATTATTCTAATCTTGTTCAATGTAAATGTGCTTACACATCTTTCCAATAATAATAAGAACAGTAAAATAATAAATGTAATAATAATAATAATAATAATAATTTTAATAATACATAGAGTAAAATAATAAATGTAATAATAAGAAGAACAGAGTAAAATAATAAATAACCTTGACTAGAGTATAAGCCGAGGGAAACTTTTTCAGCCTGAAAAAAGGGCTCAAACACTAGGCTTATACTCAAGTATATACGGTAAATCGTAATATAATAATAATAGTAATTTGTTAGTAGTTTTAGTAGTATAAGCAATGAATGTTAGGGTAACAGAGATTGAAAACTAAATGTAATACAATAAAATGTTATATAATGTTCTTCGCTTGCCCTCCATGTCACTCTCCTCTCTCTTGATGATGTATTAGAGATTTTTTAAGATTTATTAATTGACTACCACTAACTGTAACACTCCTACCCCTCCTCGTATCATACCATACCATTCCCCCTTTGGAAAAATATTAATAAAAAGAAATACTCTATTATTATTATTAATAATAATAATAATAATAACAGCAACAATAATACTTTTTATTTATAACCCACCCCTCCTTATGGCTCAAGGCGAGTTACAACAAATTAAAAAAAATGAATAAACATAAACATACAATAAGATGAATGAATGGTTTATTGTACTAGCCATAGGCCATGACATCAGTAATATACTAACTTTATAAACACTTTCCAATATAAACCTTAAAACGTAACAAGAATTAAAACTAAAACAAGTTCTTTAAAATTATGAAAGCAGAAACATGACAATAACAGTGTCTGCTTTGTGTCATTCCAAACCGTTTCCATTTCTGACCCCCAGTATGGATTTTGCTACTTTGGCTCTGATCTTTTGGGCTGCGATTGCGAATGTGGCAACCTTTAGTGTTATATTTTTAGAATGATCTGCTAGCAAGTCGCAGATCACCGCAGATTGTTGCCATGATGCCCTTTCTTCCAAGAGTGATCCTAGGAGATTTTTCCTAGGGTCATTGTACAAGGGGCAACGTAGCAAATAGTGTGTTAGGTCTTCTATTTCCCCTGTGCCACAAATGCAAAGTCGTTGGGCATGGGGGATCCCTCTGTATCTTCCCTCTAGCCAGTTTGATGGCATTGTTTGGAATCGCAGGGCTGTAAATGCTTTCCTCAGGACCGCTGACGTTAGGTCTTGAAGATATTGTTGACGATATTGGTCACTTTTTAGCCGAGGATACCAGGTAGAGAAACCTTGCAGTTTGCTAATCTGCAAGTTGTCAGCTGCATCCCTCTCAAAGATTTTGTCTCTAATCGCCTTCTTGTCCAGATGCATTAGGGTATTTGTTGACCCATCAAAGTACTGAAGGAGCAAGGCTTGCCAGTATTGTGCCCATCCTCCCTGCTTATACTGCTCCATCATGCATTGCTTTGTTATACTCTCGTCCTCCATTCCCAGGAGCCTCTTCCCATATAAGATGTTAAGCTTATGCATTCTGGCCTTAAGTGAGGGAAGATCCAATTCCAGCCTTAACAAGGCAGCTGGAGTCCCAGGGGGAAGGGCTAACAGAGCTCTTGCAAACTTATTCTGAATACATTCAACCTGTTTTGTATTGCCCTGTCCCCAAATTTCGGCATATAATAGTTGGGGTAAAATTTTAGCAGCGAAAATCTTTGCTGTGGGACATACCAAGGACCCTCCCTTTGTTTTCCCGAAGGCTAGGATTGAGTTCACTGACCTCCATGCAGCTAGTTTGGCTGCCTCAATATGGCTCTTCCAATTTCCATTATATGAGAAGTGTATGCCCAGATATTTAAAGCTATGACACTGCTCTATTGAATGGCCATCCAATTTCCAATTGTGTATTTGTTTCCTTTTGGAGAATACCATTACTTTGGTTTTAGAGTGATTGATCCTCAACTTCTCTTGTTCGCAAATTCTGCTCAGTGACCTCAAAAGTCTCCTGAGACCTATTTGCGTAGTTGACAGGAGGACCATATCATCCGCATACAACAAGACTTGGATTCTCCTACTACCTGCTAAGGGAGGGAAGTGGTCGGGGGAGCTTAGCTCAGCAACTAAATTATTCACGTAAAAATTAAACAGAAAGGGTGCTAGCAGACAGCCTTGCCTAACTCCTCTTTTTTTTCAATGTTGTTTGATAGCTTGCCTGACAGGCCTAGCCTCACTCTTAGGTCTGTCCCCGAGTATAGCTGTTGCAATAATAACAATAGTCGTTATTATAAGATACTAAATTACATAGATAAACACACACATATATATTTATGCATGAAAACCTATACCAAACACAGCTACAGAATTGGCATATATTGGTAATAGAATGCAAGTCAAAGCTCATGATTGAAAGGCGACTGAGTAGACCTGCCAGAAGAGATGGAGGGATAACATATCTTATGAAAACTTTTATTTTAAATATATATGATTTTTTTTTGCTTACCTCAGGGCTTAGACTCAGGGCTTACTCCTCAGGTTTGCTCGACACACCTACACACTTGTCGCCGACACACTAATGTGTCACAGCACACAGTTTGGAAAATTCTAGTTTACCATGTAGAATGAATGCAATTGGAACCGCTTTAACTGCCATGATCCAATCTACGGAATCCTGGAAGTTGTGGTTTCCTAAGGCCTTGAGCCTTCTCTACCAAGGAGTGCCAAACTACAGCTCGCAGGATTCTACAGCTTTCAATCATGACAGAGTCAAGTTGAATCAAATGGAATTCATTCTGTATCTCCAGCAGCAGTGGTAGGCCTTGACATCGTGTTAGAAGTGGAGGTGCATTAAATGCAAATGGCAAAACATTTCTCTCCAGGTCGGCCTCCACTACGCCATCCGGGTCTCCCAGGACCTCGCAGCAGAACGTCTACAACCCACCAGACGTCTCCACCTGGAACCCTTTCGACGATGACAACTTCTCCAAACTCACGGCGGAAGAGCTGCTGAATAAAGACTTCGCCAAACTGGGCGACGGTGAGTTTGCAGGGACTCCAGGCTCCACTTGTCACAATCATTTCATTTCACTACTAGCCGTCCCCTGCCACGCGTTATTAGAAACCGTTGGTTTCTAATATATGTAATTTCTTTATGCTTGTGGGTAAACAGTATTTCTTGCTGTTTCTTTGTCAGTGTTGATGTGGAGAGTGCCTGGTTTGCCTACTCTGGAACATACAACATATAATTGTCCTTCTTTAGGGGTCCTTTTCAAACCTAGGATACTATATCTGTGTGTGTGTGAATCATATATATCTATCTATATCTATGGCAGGATGGCTCTTTGTCAGGAGGGCTTTGATTACGTTTTCTTGCCCTGGTGAAGGGAGTTGGACTGGGTGGCCTTAAGTATGAGGGTCTCTGTGTGGGAAGTTTGCCCCAGGTCTGTCATTGGTGGAGTTCAGCATGCTCTTTGATTGTATGTTAAATATAAATCCCGGGAACTACAACTCCCAAATGACAAAACCAACTTTTTTGAGTGATGGTCACTCCTTGGGTTAGTAGGTGTCTTGTGGCCAAATTTGGTGTCAATTCTTCCAGCGGTTGTTGAGTTATGTTAATCCCACAAACGAACATTACATTTTTATTTATATAGATGGCATGCCTGGTGCAGTTGCATAGCATATAGACAAATGGGACAGGAAATGGGAAGGTGACACTAGCTGTCCATAGACTAATGGCTTTGACATCCACGAAAGTGGGGAGATCGGAAGGTTGAGATTCCAGTACATCATGATGGATGAGAGCTGGATACATATGGATAGCAGAGCAGGATTTCTTTATTTATTTATCATGAAGTGTTAGAAGGCATGATTATCAAGTTTGCAAACAGGACCAAATAGGGAGGGATAACTAATACCCCAGAAGACAGGAGCAGAATTCAAAACAATCTTCACAGATTAGAAAGATGATTGGCCAAAACTAAGAAAAGGAAGCTAAACAGGAGAAATGCAAGATACTCCACTTAGGCAGAAAAATGAAGTGCAACGAGACAGAATGGGGGACGAGGCCTGAATCGACAGCAGGACGTGTGGAAAAAGATCTGGGAGTTTTCATGGGGAGGAAGGGGAACATGAGCCAGGAATGTCATGTGGCTGCTCAAAAAGCCAATGAGATTTTGGCCTGCATCAAGAGCAGTCTAGTGCCCAGATCCAGGGAAGTCATGCTCCCCCTCTATTCTGTTTTGCCTTGGTCAGACCACTATATCAGAAACCACATTGTGCTCCATTCTGGGCACTGTGATTGAAGGGAGATGTTGACCCTAACCTGGAATGTGTCCAGAGGAAGAGGGCAACTCAAACGATCCAGGGTTTGGAGAACAAGTCCTATGAGGACAGAGCGGCTGAAAGAGCTGAGCATGTTTAGCCTGCAGAAGAGAAGGCCAATAAGAGACAGGATGAGGGCCAGGGATCAAGAGGTGAGGGGAATGTGTCATAGGGAGGAGGGAGCAAACTTGCTTTCTGTTGCCCTGGAGACTAGGACACAATGGAGCAATGGCTTCAAACTACAGGAATGATGATGATGATGATGATACTTTATTTATACTCCAGTGGAGCTCCTTAAACAGGAGAGTTGACCACTCCTCGTAATTCGCTTCAGTTAGCAATCTGGCTGTCGTCTGTTGGACCAATTGAAATTTCCGGGCCGTCTTCAAGGGCAGCCCCACGTAGAGTGCATTGCAATAGTCCAATCTGGAAGGAGATTCCATTTGAACATGAGGAAGAACTTCCTAACAGTGAGAGCTGTTCAGCAGTGGAACTCTCTCTCTTCCTCGGAGTGTGGTGGAGGCTTTTCAACAGAAGCTGAATGGTCATCTGTCGGGAGTGTTTTGAATGCAATTTTCCTGCTTCTTGGCAAAATGAGGTTGGACTAGATGGTCTCTTACAATTCTAGGATTCTATTATTCTGATTCAAACAGACCGTATAGTGTGACAAAGGCAAGGACTCCATGGTTTCGCATTGATGTGGCATTGCAGGATGTGCCATGGCAATTAGAATGTGGAAGGACAGGTGTGTTGTTTTTGTGATGTGTCCAGGGGAAGGCATTTAATTTCGTTGTGCAATAGCGCAATGATAATAAAGCTATTCTGTTCTAAGTATTCATGTATATACTCGGTGTTGCTTGAGTGTCATTGGGACCAACCCCTGCCTGCCTACTTTCTCCCTTCTCCATCTCTGAGAAGGAAGCCTTTTCTCACAATGACTTATTTTTGTCATCTGGCAGATGGTACACGGTGACAAAGGCAAGGACAAACAGATCGAGAAGAAGCTTTTATCCTAGAGCTGTGGCTGTGTTGAACTCTGTGGCTTCACATTGACGTGGCATTGGGATGTGTGCGGTGGTAGTGGGAGTGTGGAGGGACGGGGTTCTTGGTTTGTGTTGTGTGCTGGGGAAAACATTTAATTTTGTTGTAGAATAGCACAATGGTAATATAGCTGTTCTATGAGGATGTATTTCCAATTTGGATCTCGTTGAGGATGCTGCCCTGAACTTGCTCTTGGGATTTCAGGGAAGCCTCCGGAAAAGCTTGGCAGTTCGGTAGAGAACCTGATCCCCGGTTTCCAGCCAGCACCACCCGCCACAACCCAGGCCGATGCCTTTGGTCCCTCTCCCCTTGCACCTGTGCCAGGTAAGCCCACTCAATTCAGGGCCTTCTGATGGTGTCAACAAGGTCTGTCTTTGTGAGGCCTTCTTTGTGCCTGATCTCCGCACCGATAATTATTTTCCAACTTCTCAGCCTTGAAAATTTGCCTCCGCTTCAAAGGCTTTTGATTTGTGACGCTTGTGCCTTTGCTTGGTTGCTTTGTCAGTTTCCTTCCTGTTTAGTGCCGTGGTGCGATGGATTTGATTTATCACCTGCTTGTTTGCATTGCTTTATAAACTGCTGTGCCGTTTTGGGACCACTAGTGTAAAAAACAGTTTTAGCAGCAACGATAAATAGAAGAGTGAAATTACATCTCAGCCGATGGAAGATATATAGTTAGGACTTCACAGATTTGGGGACTGCAGTCAGCCCCTCATCTTGGCAGGCTTTTCTTTTGCAGATTCAATTACACTATGGAAACACATTTGAAAATATTTCTGTTCCTGGTTTGAAAGTGTTGTTTTCTGGCGCTTCCTTTAAAGGTCATTGTTCTACTCCAGGAACTTTGTTTTTGTGACTGGCACAAACTAGGTTGAATTGGTTCAGACTCTATAATGAGATTCATGGGAGAACTATTGCAAATTGTGCTATAGCAGGGAGTCCCTCCCGCAGAAACAAACTTTCTCCATGTTTTTATGATTGAACCAATTATGAAATGACATTGATAACCCAGGAACAAAAATTGTGTTACATAGTGTTATTTATGGAGTTTAGGAATATGGTCTCTATGGAATCTCTAGGTCTTTAGTGCAACTCTGTGATCAAACTTCCAGCAGAAGTTGAGTCATACTAAAGGTTTTGGAAAATGGAAATCTCCTCAACCTTTTTGGAGATTTTATGATCGTTGGAAAGGCATTTTTTTTGTCGTGTCAGGAGCGACTTGAGAAACTGCAAGTCGCTTCTGGTGTGAGAGAATTGTCCGTCTGCAAGGACGTTGCCCATGGGATGCCTGGGTGATTTGATGTTTTTATCATCCTTGTGGGAGGCTTCTCTCATGTCCCCGCATGAGGAGCTGGAGCTGATAGAGGGAGCTCATCCGCCTCTCCCCGGATTCGAATCTGCAACCTGTCGGTCTTCAGTCCTGCCGGCACAGGGGTTTAACCCACTGCGCCACCGGGTTAAACATCGGGTTAACAAGGTCATGGAAAGACATGACCTTGTTAGAAGTCACAACCTTTTGAAAGGTGATGACATAACCTTTTAGTAAAAGCATGGCCTGTTGGGAAAATTCATATATTAACCAAAGTAAATGTACAGCAGAGTAACTTAGCAGCAGCAGCATGAACCCAGCACCAGTAGCCGAAAGTGATAAAAAGAACAAAAAACACACAGGCCAATGTTATCTCTTCCATAGGAGGCTTTTCTTTATAGCAAAACAATATGGTTGCACTATTTACAAGAACACATATAAAGTTCTTTGCTTCCACGCTTGGCTCCTTTCTCATGCAGATAAAAAGCTTTGCTCTCACAGAGACTCTTCTCACACTAAACTTACACAGGAGCTCCACACAGTAGGTTTTTACACACAGCAACCTTCACAGTGGAGCTTCACACATGAGGCCTTCAACTTGGGGCTTCTGTCACCGAATCCTTCTCACATCAGGCCTCTCACACACTGAGGCCTTCTCATACTGAGGCCTACTAACACACTGAGGCCCTTCTCTCACAGACTGAGGGCTGCAAACACTGAGGGCTCTTAAGCTACAGACACACCTGCTTATATTGAACTTCATCTTTTGCTGAGTCATTGTATCCATTTAACCCTTTCAGTGCTTGACTCACATTTTTGTAATTTAAAAAGCCTAGTTAATTTTTAATATTTCTCATCTCATCTCATCTTTAATTACTTATTAATTGCCCTCCATCCGAGATGCTCCAGGCGATTTATACTGCAGGAATCACACAGGATAAAACACATACATACAAATATTAAAATTAACATGAGTCAAATGCTCCAGTAAAAAATCCAGGTCTTAAGTGCTAGGATAAAATGCCCCAAGTCGCACATGGCTCTCAAATAGGGAGGCAAGGAATTCCACAAGGCAGGGGCAGAAATAGAGAAGGCCCTGCGTCTGGTGCTTTCCAAGTGCACTTCCCTAGGACCCCGTATATAGAGCAGATCACGTTGGGATAGTTGTGGCGACCTCCGATGATGGGAGAAGGAGAGACGGTCTCTAAGATACAATGGACCCTGGCCATATAAAGTTTTAAAGGTCAGGACCAGCATCTTATACAAACCACGATACTCAATTGGGAGCCAGCGTAGATGCCGCAGCACTGGTGTTATATGGCATTTCATGTGTGTTTTTGTGAGTAACCTGGCTGCAGCATTCTGGACAATAAGGAGCTTTCGGGTCATAGAAATAGGAAGGCCAACATACAAGGCGTTGCAATAGTCCAGCCTAGATGTGACCGTGGCATGGATGAGTGTTGCCAGAGCTTCATCCGACAGGTAAGGTGCCAGTTGCCTCGCTTGTCGTAGATGGAAAAAGGCCTGTTTGCTGGCAGCAGCAACCTGATATTTCTGACAAATCTCACTATCAAGTGTTTTTTGTGAATCTTGGAAATATATTTTGAGATTAAAAAATGGCTCTTTTTACTGTCCAGGGCAGGGATAAGGTAGCAATACTATCAGAATCCAGCTCAACTCCTTTTGAGTGCATGTGGCTCCGTGTCACATTTCCTCTCCTGTGCTTTGCTTTGCGTTGACATCTTTCTCTCCTCTCTTCTTTTTCTTTTCTCTCGCTTCCTCCCTTTCCTTCCGACTTCTCCCTTCCTTGGCTGTGTTTCCAGCTGAAAAAAATAAAGACATCTTGGACTCCAGCCCTCCGCTGCTGGCGGTCGCTGACCCTTTCATTCCTCTTCCTCTTCCGCTGTCAGAGACGCCAGGTAACTGCGACATTATGCCTCTGTGGGGAGAAAGGATTTGCATTAGGGATGGGGATTGTGGACGTATTTGGGGGTTTTAGCATGCGCCGTCATCCACGACAACCCTTCCAGGTTACGTCGGTAAGTTCACGTTCTGCTGTTGCTTGCATACAATCCACGGAGTCTCCTCACACTGAGGTGGATCAAGTAGTCCTATATTTCAGGGTCAAACACTGTTTCTTTTATAAAATGTGAATCTCCATAACCGTTTGTGAAATGGAATCTTTGGAAAGGAATGACCTTGTTGGAAATCATAACCTTTTGCAAAGTATGATCTTCATGAGAAGAGTTAAAAACTTGCTTGAGTCAACCTTCTCCTTAGTGATAAAAATCCACTAGCATTCATACAAGGCAATTAGGTTTTTCGGCTGTTAGACTGAAATACCCTGGATACATCTTTGGACTGTTAGGTAAAAATATATGCCAATGCATAAAAAACATATATAGCAGAGTTTCAGAAGTGTTATTTCAGTTGCCTCAAAAACATTTACTCTTCCTTAAAACATCTTGGTTTAAATTATGCTCTCAAGAGACCAAAAATGAAGTAGCCTTCATTAAAATAACATAGTTGGTTTACTCACAAACTTCATGTATTCAGCATACAGGTACATTGCATAGCAATCCAGTTACAGATAGATTTGAAGTAGTTTCTCTGTTTAGACAACACAGGGCATCCTTCTTATAATTTTAACAGGCCATAGTCTAAAGCAACTTTTTTTTACACTCTCCAACTTTAGTACCAAAAAAGTTACAAATCGGTTTTTGTCAACTTTAGATTCAGTTTGGTGATTTGAGGTGCTTACTCAGAAAATTGCATTGGATAGACCACATCAGTTCTAGTTTCTGATACAGAACATATTTTATCTAGTCGTTGCCATCTGCTTGCTCACAGAAAACCGTATTTAATCATCTAGAGCTGATGTGGTCTACGCAATGCAATTTTCTGAATCAGCATCCCTAATAATCCCAGGAACAGGCCCAAAAACGAAGACACCAAGGAAAAAAATGTTTTGGTTGGGCTGTGTTATGATTTGTGGGTTTTGTTAATGCACGTGTAAAAAAAAGAAGAAGGGGAGGGTGCTGAGTTTGAAAGAAATACAAAATGTGGACGCAAGACCCAAGAAACTGTCCCTTACGACTTTCTCTTGCCTCCCCTCCACGGGCACATGGCCACGAGGAAGGGAGTGTGGTCTGTGGGGTGTTGCAACAGTGTAGTATCAGTGAGGCCGCGGATCATATTTTAGTTCTTGCAGACCACTGTGATCCATGGAACAAATGCCATAAAGGTTTTTAAAATGTTTCAGGGACCATTTTTTTGGTTTTGGGGACCACTTGGTGGTCCACGGGCCACTGGATGGGAACCACTGATCTAAGGCATCTCTTTGGTCTGAGAGTCTAATAGCGTCTGAAAGTCTATTGGCTTCTATCCTCTCTAAAAGTCTAATGGCTTCTGCAGCCTTAACAATCTGGTGGTGTCTCTCTTCTAAATTGGAGTCTGAGATCAGAGCAGTCCCAGATCTGATCACGTGCTCTGCAACCCCTCCCACAACATAAAGTTAAGGAAAACTGCAAACCAATACACACATATACAATACAGGAAGCATTCTGAATTATATACAAACAAATAACCAGTGGAGGCTTGAAGAACATTGCTATTTCCAACAGTTTCATCATGCTTATTTTCAGCCCTTGAAAGCCAAAAGTGGTGTCAATTATTATAATAATTATTATATTATAATATTTATTTATACCCTACTTTATCTTTCCTGAAGGAGACTCAAAGCAGACAAGCTGCTGCAGAATAATAATAATAATAATAATAATAATAATAATAATAATAATAATGGTAGTGGAAAATGAACATGCAAAAATACTGTGGGACTTTTGAATCCAGACTGACAAAGTTTTGGAACACAATACACCAGACATCACGATTGTGAAAAAGAAGAAAGTTTGGATTATTGATGTCGCCATACCAGGTGACAGTCGCATTGAGGAAAAACAACAGGAAAAACTCAGCCGTTATCAGGACTTCAAAATCGAACTGCAAAGGTTCTGGCATCAACCAGTACAGGTGGTCCCAGTGGTCATTGGCACACTGGGATCAGTGCGCAGATCCAAGTAAGGTGGCCTTTTGCAGTTGACAGATCCTGATTTTGTCAATGTTTATTGTTTCCAAATGCCGGCTGAGATCTTTTGGCACGGCACCCAGTGGGACCACCTGTACCGTGCCAAAAGATCTCAGCCAGCATTTGGAAACAATAAACATCGACAAAATCACGATCTGTCAACTGCAAAAGGCCACCTTACTTGGATCTGCGCACATCATTTGAAAATACATCACACAGTCCTAGACGCTTGGGAAGTGTTCGACTTGTGATTTTGTGATATGAAATCCAGCATATAGATCTCGTTTGCTGTGACATACTGTGTTTTGTGTCAGTAAAATAATAATAATAATAATAATAATAATTTTACTTCTTACTCGCCGCCTCTCTTCGTATCTCAAAATGGGTTACAGCCCAGTCAAAACACACAAGCATTGTAAAAATTCTATAAACTGGCCGTGTGAGCCTCCTTCCGGAAGAGATGGGTTTTGAGGTGGGTTTTACATTCTGACAGCTTGGAGGTCTTCCTTTGGCAGGTTGTTCCACAGTCTTAGCACCACTATAATTGCCAGGTCTCAATGCAATTGGGATGATCGGAGTTGTACTTCTCTGCCAAAGCATGGCTGACCAAACCCAGGATTGGTTAGCACATTGTGTCGCATGAAAGGGCCTGTTCCTTGATGCATTTCTTCCCCAAATCTCGCCCCAGTTCAGTGCTTCCCTTCTGTTTGGTTCCTTCCTTACCTGGCGTTTTCCTTCCTCAGCCAATCTCCAAAGGAAAGGCCTGTGCTGCTGCCTCCTTTATTGACCTCCTTGCCCTTTTCTCTCTTTCCAAAGGCAAAGAGTGAGTAACGGGCCCAAAAGCGCCTGCTTCCCTTTTGCCTGTTCTAACTCGCACCCCGTTGGTTGCTCCAATTGCACTTTTCCTTCCTCCTAATTTCAGATTCCTGCTGCAACCATTAACAATACTATTCATACCTTGGTGTAACCAGCCTGAAAGTACTGATAGCATGGAGTGTTTGGAAGAGGCGCAAGTTTCGGCAGGACAGGATGATCTTAAAGGCAATTTGCCTAAAACAGGTCCTCTTCCTTGGCCTGCCTCTATTGAACTTTTGCCTGTAGAAAGAGTTGTGTTTTTTGCTCTCTCTTTCGCACATATAAACACGAAGAAAGAAGCAAGATGATAGTGGAGTCCATGTGAGTGGAATGGTGGATCCACTCTGGGATTTAACCTGAAATGTGATGAGCTCTTTCACTCCAAATGGGTCCCGCGTTCCACAAGAAGCATGTGGAAATCCTATGAATTAATTCAATCGCGTTTGGTTATATCCATGGTTTCAGGTGACTGCAAACCAGGTGGGAACATGGCGTCCCTTGAGAACAAGGAGAGGCCTGTTTGGAGATCCTAGAACGAGCATGAGCAAACCCTAGCCCTTCAGGGTTTTCGACTCCAACTCCCACAGTTCCTTTCTGCATCTTGCGCTGCAAGCATTCCCCTAGCTGGGTTTTATCCATTTTGGCTGTTCTCTCTCTGGCATTCTCTGTGTCGCCTGACATAGTGGTTGTTAGAGTGGTCCAGCATTTCTGTGTTCTCCAATCATATGCTTTGTCCACGTTGGTTCATGAGGTGCTCTGCTATGGCTGACTTCTCTGGTTGGATCAGTCTTCAGTGCCTTTCATGTTCCTTGATTCATGCCTGGACAATGCTGCTGTGCTTGGTGGTCCCTACGTAGACTTCTTGTCCACAGCTGCATGGTATATGGTAGACTTCTGCAGAGGTGAGAGGATCCCTCTTGTCCTTTGCTGAACATAGCATTTGTTGGATTTTCTTAGTGAGTCTGGGTTAAACCCTTGTGCCGGCAGAACTGAAGACCGACAAGTCGCAGGTTTGAATCCAGGGAGAGTGCAGATGAGCTCCCTCTGTCAGCTCCAGCTCCCCATGCAGGGACATGAGAGAAGCCCCCCCATAAGGATGGTTAAACATCAAACATCCGGTCAACGTCCCCTGGGCAACGTCCTTGTAGACAGCCAATTCTCTCACACTGGAAGCAACTTGCAGTTTTCTCAAGTCACTCCTGATACGAAAAAGTGGGTCTGTAGATCATTTGTAGGTTGTGTTTCTTCACCAGCTTCTCTCTGCAGTCTGTGGTTCACCATAAAAACCACAATGTCAGACTATACAGAGGGGAAGCCATTGAAATTCACAAGAAGCGCATGGATAATTTCAACAGAAAGGAGGAAACCATGAAAATGAACCAAATCTGGCTCCCAGTATTTAAAAAACTCTAAAATCAGGACAGTAAACAAAGAGGAACACCCAGAAAACAGGGGAATTCTAGACAGGAAACAATCTGGGTTAACAATGACCTTCCCCAGGCAGGAAGCAGCAAGGCTTTGAAGCTGCAAGGCCATTCAGTGCTAAGCAAGCTGGCCAGTTGCAACATCTCAAAACAGGCAAGAGTACTTTCTCTCACCCTGGACATCATTCCACAGATATATAAACCTCTCTTGCCTAGTTTCCAACAGACCTCACAACCACTGAGGATGCCTGCCGTAAATGCAGGTAAAATGTCAGGAGATAATGCTTTTGAAACACTGTCATACAGCATGTGATACCGCTTCTCTCTTGTCCCGCACGAGAAGCTGGAGCTCACAGATGGGAGCTCGCCCCATCTCATGGATTCGAACTGCTGACCTTCAGGTCAGCACGAGGGTTTCACCCATGGTGCCACCGTGGCCAAGTTACCTAATGGAAGGAAATAATGAAATTTATTAAAAAATGGAGCCTCGCATTTGCACAGAAAGGAAGACAAGCGTGGACTTTAAAATAGCTGCAAAGGGAATTGACTGAAGTAGATAGAAGGGTAGATTTTATGAGATATAGGATTCACTGTGAGTAGGGCTGGAAATCATGGGTGGTGAGCTTGCGGGAGGGGAATGATGGCACAGGATATTGCAATGTATCTGTATTAGATGCATTTGACTGCCTCTAGATATTTCTTCTGTTTATATTTTGCATTAACTTCACTTGAGATATATATATACACACACACACTCTTAAGCGATCCCTCGTTGTCCGAGAGATCTTCCAAATGAGTGTCCTCCAAGGTCAGTGTGCAGTGTGCGGTAGATGCATAGGTGACTGTGCATGTTCTCCTGCAGTGAGGGCATTGGTTTCCAGATGGAAGGCGGTCCCAGTTGGGGTTGGCTTGACACACCTTCCTCTTGACATGTTTCCCTCTTTCGCCCTCCATTCATGCCTCTTCAAATTCTACAGCACTGCTGGTCACAGCTGACCCCCAGCTGGAGCGCTCAAGGGCCAGGGCTTCCCAGTTCTCAGTGTCTATGCCAGAGTTTTTAAGGTTGGCTTTGAGCCCATCTTTAAATCTCTTTTCCTGCCCACCAACATTTTCCGTTCTTGAGTTCGGAGTAGAGCAGCTGCTTTGGGAGACGGTGGTCGGGCATCCAGACAACGTGGCCCGTCCAGCGGAGTTGATAGCGGAGGACCATCGTTCCAGTGCTTGTGGTCTTTGCTTCTTCCAGCACTTTGATGTTTGCCCGCTTGTCTTCTCAAGAGATTTGCAGGATTTTTCTGAGGCAACGCTGATGGAATAATTCTAGGAGTTGCATGTGACGTCTGTAGATAGTCCACATCTCGCAGGCCTATAGCGTATATATTATATGTATATAGGAATTGTGGGAGTTGAAGTCCAAAACACCTGGAGGGAGGGCTAAAGTTTGCCCATGCCTGATCTAAAAGTTGGAAGGGGTCCCTTAGAGGCCATCTAGTCCCACTCTTTGCTCAAGGCTAGAGCATCTCAGGCCTCTTCTAATGGAGCTTTTATGCCCATTCAAAAGGCTGTTTCCCCTCTTTCTGCCTGCCTTTTCCAGTTGGTAGCTTCTCTCTCTCTCTTAATGGGCTTGCAGCAAATTGGCACGAGGAAATTTGCACACAGCTGCCGGGGCCATTGAAAGCCCTTTTCTTTGTGCAAAACTAGCTAATTACAGACCTCCAGGAATATCGTTTGCATAATACCTCATTCATTTGGGCTTTTTTGCAACAGGACAAAAGGCAAACGGTTTCTCGCTGGAGGGATGAGGGTCAGAAGTACGAAATCAAGGTGTTTTGTAGGGAAACAGTCAAGAGTCGCTCTCTCCCAGACAAAGCAATGCACCTCATCCTCTTTTGGCACAAGAGCAAAGACGGCTGTGATAGATGGATTGAAGAAACAGTGGGCTTTCAAGCTTTTGCGGGGAGGGGAGTGGAGCATGAATTTTTGCGGAACAGTCCTGCTGTCGAGCTCCTCCATCAATAAGTGAATTAAAATACAACTTTCCCATCGTGGTCAACTGTGAATCGCACATCGTGGTCAACTGTGAATTGCAAGAATCAGCACTTCTTTTTCCCCTGCTCATAAAGCGCGCATTCAGACGAAGAACCAGATTTTTCCTTGTTTGTCTGTCCCCCAGGCACAACAAATGTAATGAAAGGCCAGCGTTGTCTGAATAGCTTATTGAGCATGAGGCACAGTGCTTAAAGGCCAAAGCGGCCGCCATGATGGTCGAAAGGAGAATACGTATATACTCGAGTATAAGCTGACCCGAATATAAGCCGAGGGACCTAATTTTACTACAAAAAACTGGGAAAACGTATTGACTCGAGTATAAGCCGAGGGTGAGAAAATGTAGCTGCTACTGGTAATCGTCAGTAGGTTAAATGGGTTGTTGTAGGTTTTTCTGGGCTATATAGCCATGTTCTGGAGGCAATTTTTCTCCTGACGTTTCGCCTGCATCTATGGCAAGCATCCTCAGAGGTAGTGAGGGCTCTGAGGATGCTTGCCATAGATGCAGGCGAAACATCAGGAGAAAAATTGCCTCCAGAACATGGCCATATAGCCCGGAAAAACCTACAACAACCCAGTGATTCCGGCCATGAAAGCCTTCGACAATACAGTAGGTTAAATGTTTTGAGTATTTACACAAAACTCTAATTTGAGATAAGACTGCCCAACTCTGATTCAACCATTATTCTAACCTCCTTCAATGTAAATGTGCTTACCTATTACCTATAATGATAGAATAAATCTACCCATGCCCCCCACCCTAACCCTATTTTAAGGATTTAATCAATTTTTAATCTTTTAACCTCTTTATCTTGTAGTTGCTCAATTATTTAGGAGTGGGTCGACAGGCCAGTAGGCCATGATGCTTTGTATTCATATATGGTTTTACTGTATGTGTATGATTTGTATGTTTTGCATGTTTTGATATGGTCAAAATTGACTAATCAATAAAGAATTGTTGTTGATAGAATAAAATAATAACTGTAATAACATGTAATAAAAAAATAATAGAGTAAATAATGGACATTTAATAATAGTAATAATAATAATAAAGTAATAAATGTAATAATAACAATAATAAAGTAAAATAATAAATGCAATCAATATAATAATACAGTAAAATAATGTAAATGTAGTAATAATAGAGTAAAATAATAAATGTAATAATACTAATAGAGTAAAATAATAAATGTAATACAAATAATACTAATAGCAGAGTAAAATAATAAATAACCTTGACTCGAGTATAAGCGGAGGGGATTTTTTTCAGCTTAAAAAAGGGGCTGAAAAACTAGGCTTATACTCGAGTATATACAGTACTTAAAGTTAGAAATTCAGCAAACAGACTTAAGTCAGAGTGGGGAAAGTCAGAGAGCGATAGACATTCCGGTTTAGTCAGTCAGGCAGTCCAAAAAAAGCTAGTCACACAAACAAAAGTTCTCAGCTGCTGACAGAGCGGCGGATGAAGAGAACTGAGGTGGTTGCCCCGCTCACTGGCTTATACTTATACTCACGAGGGGAGAGTGGGCGGGGCTAACCACCAGAAAAGTTTTCAGATCTATCTAGAACAGTGGTTCTCAGCCTGGGGTCTCCAGATGTTTTTGGCCTTCAACTCAGAAATCCTAACAGCTCATAAACTGACTGGGATTTCTGGGAATTGTAGGCTAAAAACATCTGGGGACCCCAGGTTGAGAACCACTGATCTAGAAGGTTCCGAAGCTGTCTGCTCCGGCACAGAAACTACCATATGTGCGAATTCACAGGTGACCACTCGGGAAACTACGGTTACAGGTAAGCAACCTATATTTACCCAAGGTCTAAATGGATTGGAACAGACTCAAATTTTAGCTAATACATGAAGGAAAAAGGTCTTTTCATTTCCTCCCGAGAAAAGGCACCTGGTAATGTGTAGAAATTGATTCACTATCCTTGGTTTTTCTGCTGCTGTGTGCCACAAAAACAAAGTTTCTGGAGTGACACCACTACTCTGAAAGTAAGGACCGCACAATGAAACAGGATTCAATACTTTCAAACCAGGAACAGAAAAAAATTCCTCACAACCGCAGAGGATGCCCTTCCAAAGATGCAGGTGAAACGTCAGGAGAGAATGCTTCTGGAATATGGTGAGACAGCCCGGAAAACTCACAGCAACCCAGAAAAATAATCACATTTTGTTACCTACAGTGTTATTCCTGTCTGCTGTGTGTTTTGAAGTAGTTGTGTGCAACTAAACATATGATTCACCTTTCAAGGTGCATATTCTACACTGTTTGAGCCTGCTTTCACGGTTCAATGCTATGGAATCATGGCAGGTGAAGTATCATAAGATTTTAAGCCTTCTCTGCTGAAGAATGCTGTGGCTTCAACAACTTCCAGGATTCCCTAGCATTGAGCCGTGGCAGTAAAAGGGGTGCCAAGCTGCATTAATTCCGCAGTGTAGATGCACCCTGAATGGAGTCGCATGGTCTGGTTGTTGTGGAGCATTAACTAAAGTGTGTGGAAGCATGCAGAGCGAAGGCCTTGAATGTGTGATAAATGTCGGTTCAAATTGAAGATGAGCCTGGTCCCTGGATCCCGGGAAGTCTTCTCACCCTTTCTCCAATTTTTTAAAGCATGATTTAAAGACTGGCGAGACAAGTCTCTAATGCAAACCCCTTTTAGGGTATGTTGTCATTGTCAAATGAATGCGTTTGGATCCTATGTGAACCTGGAAGCTGTGGTTTTACAAGTTTTTCCGTCTTCCATATGGAGCTGGTGCCTCACCGAACGACAACTCCCATAGTATTGAGCCGAGACAGTGTTGTTAACGCTTTCATTCTACAGTGTGGGCGCCCCCTTAGTTGTGAAATGCCTTTTCTTTAATGGATGTTCTTGGTTTCCCCCTCCCTTCTTCCTGTTTGACGCTCTTCCTCTCTGCTTCCTCCCTCCCTGCTTTCCTTCTGGGCCGTCAGAGAAACTGATTGAGGGCCTCAAATCTCCCGAACCTGCTCTTCTGCTCCCCGACATTCTGCCTCTTGCTGACCCCTTCGGTTGCGCCTCTGACGCCGTGAATGGTAACCACCCCAAGGCCTTCCTGGGGGTCTTCTCTCCTGCATGCCCAGCCCTCCCCAGCTGCCTTCAGTTTGCAACCAGGCCCTCTTTGGACCCTCTGAAATGAGAAAGTATAGCAAGAGAGGACTTCATTGTGAACCCATTCCGGGGGAAATCTCAGAGGAAGGTGGGCTTGGGATTCAGGAAGATTTGTTGTGCATCTCACTGTGGGAGAAAAAGCCTTAATCCTGACTCTCCTGCCACGGCGTAAACTGTCTAGAGCAGTGGTTCTCAACCTGGGGTCCCCAGATGTTTTTGGCCTACAACTCCCAGAAATCCCAGCCAGTTTACCACCTGTTAGGATTTCTGGGAGTTGAAGGCCAAAAACATCTGGAGACCCCAGGTTGAGAACCACTGCTCTAGAGGCAGAGAAGAGCCTCGTGGCGCTCCCTTCTCAAAACAAAGGGGAATAAAGCACACTAAAGACTGCTGGGAAGAAGTGGGAAGTGTCTGTCTGTCTGTCTGTCTGTCTCTCTTTCTTTTCCCCCACCCCTTCCTTCCTTGCTTTTCCTTCCTTCCTTTTTCCTTCCTTCTTCCCTTCTCTTCCTTCCTAACCCCGCCTTCCTTTCTTCTCTCTTCTCTGTCTTTCTTTCCCTCCCTCTTACCTCATTCCTTCTTCTTCCTCCCTGTTTCCCTCTCCTTCTCCACCTCCACTTTCTCCATCTTCTCCTTCTACTCCATCTCCATCTTCTCTTTCTCCATCTTCTTCTTTTCTTTCTCCATCTTCACTTTCTCCATATCCACCTTCTCCACCTACTCCATCTCCATATTCCTGTTCTCCTTCTCCATCTTCACCATCTCCACCTGCTTCTTCATCTCCACTTCCTCCATCTTCACTTTCTCCATCTCCACCTTCTCCTTCTCTTTCTCCATCTCCTCCTTCTCCTCTTTCTCCACCATCTCCATCTTCATCTTCTTCTTCACTTTCTCCATCTCCACCTTCTCCATCTCCATCTTCTCCATCTCCATATTCCCGTTCTTCTTCTCCATCTTCATCACCTCCATCTGCTTCTTTATATCCACCTCCTCTATCTTCACTTTCTCCATCTTCACCTACTCCATCTCCTTCTCTTTCTCCATCTCCACCTTCTCCATCATCACTTTCTCCGTCTCCATCTTTTCCTCATAGAATCCTAGAACTGGAAGAGACCTCATGGGCCATCCAGTCCAACCCCATTCTGGCAAGAAGCAAGAAAATTGCATTCAAAGCACCCTCAATAGATGGCCATCCGCCTCCGTTTCAAAGCCTCCATAGAAGGAGCCTCCACTTCGGGACAGAGAGTTCCACTGCTGAATAGCTCTCACTATTAGGAAGTTCTTTTTCATGTTCAGATGGAATCTCCTTTCCTGTAGTTTGAGGCCATTGTTCTGCATCCCAGAGCAGCAGAAAAGAAGCCTACTCCCTCCTTTCCCTCACCTCTTGATCCATGGACCTCATCATGTCTCCTCTCAGCCTTTTCTTCTGCATTCTAAACATGCCCAGCTCTTTCAGCCGCTCTGTCCTCATGGGGCTTGTTCTCCAGACCCTTGATCCTTTGAGTTTCTCTCTTCCTCTGGACACATTCCAGCTTAGGGTCAAAATCTCCCTTCAGTTGCAGTGCCCAGAATGGGACAGTGTGGTTCCAGGTAATGTGATCTGACCAAGGCAGAATAGAATAGAGGGAGAGTAGGACTTCCCTGGGTCTAGGCGCGGGACTCCTCTTGATGCAGGCCAAAATCCTATTGACTTTTTTTGCTGCTGCATAACATTCCCGGCTCCTGTTCCCTTTCCGCCCCACGAGGACTCCAAGATCTTTTTCCCATGTCCTGCCATCGAGCCAGGCATCGTCCCCCATTCTGTCTCTTTGCATTTCATTTTTTCTGCCTAAGTGGAGGACCTTGCATTTGTCCCTGTTGAACTTCATTTTGTTAGTTTTGGCCCATCATCTCTCTCATCTGTTAAAATCGTTTTGAATTTGGCTCCTGTCTTTTGGAGTTGGAGTGTTGGCTCTCCTTCCTCATTTGGTGTCTGCCATGCCTTCTAGCCCTTCATCTCAGTCATTAACAAAGAACTGGGCTCAGGATGAAACCCTCCTCCATCTTCTCCTTCTCTTTCTCCAGTTCCATCTCCAACTTCTCCATGCCCATCTCCTTCTCCATCTCCACCTCCTTTTCCATCTTTATCTTTTCCATCTCCACCTTCTCCATATCCACCCTCTCCATCCTTCCTCTCCTCTCTCTTTTCCTCTCTTTTCTTCTTCCTTCCTTCCTTTTCCTGCTCCTAACTGTTGGCTTCTGCTCTCTCCTCTTTTGCCTCTGGAAAGGAAAAGCCGACCTGGCGGGGGCCGCAGAAAGCCTCATCCCGGGCCTGGAGGCCCCCAGCGGCCAGCAGCGCGTCTCCTCCTCGCAGACCGACTCTGTGGCTTCCAACAGAGCAGGTGGGTGGGAGGAGAAAAGGGGGCTCCAAAGGGCAGCTGTGCCCATGGTTCACTTGGAGGGTGGGTGAGTGGATGAGTAAGGGATCCTCTCCTGTCTGCTTGCTTTGTGCTTTCGCTTCTTCTTTCGGCCCCCATGTCCTTCGGGGAGACGCCCCCAACCTCATCACATAAACAGGAAGCCATGGATAAAACCCAACCTTTTGAATCCTGTGATCACCCTAGACAGGTTTTAATAATCAAATCCACAAAAGTTTATGGCCCGATCATACATGCATTTCATGCACTTATGGCCTGCACTCCTTTTTGGTTTTCACATGCAAATGTTTCTGCAGCAGTATTCCCCCCAGAGCCCTTTCGGTTAACACTATGTATCACAGTTTTTGTTCCTGGGTTATAAATGCCATTTTCTAATTGGTTCAATAATAATAGTAGTAGTAAATTTATTACAATCAACAAATCAGATAAAATACAAACAAGTAGAACTGAACAAATATTATTAATTACAAAACTATATAAAATAGATATTATTAAATGCAGGTACATTTTCCTTAAGTTTATGTCTTTTTTGGCGACAAGCGAGTGCTGCAGCATAAAATCAGACCACTTTAATTGTTACCGTTGGATTCTGATCTGCTAGCAAGCCGTGTATGTAAAACGCCTCAGGTCTGATCTATCATAAAAGTATGGTAAAAAGTTTATTAAACTGCAAAAATTTTGCTTTTTGCGGGAAGGAGACCCTTCAGTACACTTTGTTCTAGTTTCTCATCATCGAGTCTCAGCCAATTCAACATCTGGGTTCCTGTGAGTTTTTTGGGCTGTATGGCCATGTTCCAGAAGCACATGACCATACAGCCCAGAAAACTCACAGCAACCCAGTGATTCCAGCCATGAAAGCCTTCGACAACACAATTCAACATCGTTTGTGGCCACAAAAACAAAGTTTCTGGAGTAGAACAACTGGTTTTGGAGTCAGGACCACACAATTAAACAGGAAATAACACTTTCGAACCAGGAATAGAACATATTTCAAATTTTGTTGCATAGTGCTATTTAAAAGAAGAGTGGGGAGGTTGGCCGCTAGCCATTTTTATGATCAGTGATGAGGAATGGCAGAAAAAAAGAACACGGCTGAGATAAATGACACTGACTAGGACTATTAGGTGGAGATGGGAATTTTTAAAATATCAATATACGTGAGATATGAACAGGGAAATTTGATGGAATAACACCTTTTTCATTTTTGTTAACCTGGGTAGAGTCTGGAAGCAATTAAATAAATGGAGTTGTATACAAGAAGATAACGTTGCAGATTTTGTTTTGTAGTGTAATCACATCCACAGAAGTTAAACTGTTGTATCCCAGAGCAGTCCAATAATATTATCAAACAGTTTATTGAAGAATATATAAAAGCAAAGCAATAAAAATGGTAAAAACAATATAGTCCAAAGATGTGAAATAGTCCATTAACTTCAAGGTATAAAGGTAGAATACAAAATCCAAGGATGCAAAATCTGGATAAAAAAGGCAGCATAAATATCCAATACACAGAACTCCAGAATAATTATTTAGACTTGGAAATGGGAACTTAGCTGACTTGAAACATGAAACTAGAAATTCCCTTGACAAAAGTTTGATGCAAGATGTTCTTTGAAACACCAACATTGCCCAGACTGATCTAAAACCTTTTCCACATCTCATATAAAGCTTTTCCTGTCTCATAAACTGTCAAGAAATCATTTTGTTTACCTTTACAACTAGATAAGGGTCTCTTCGCTAATAGGCGCAATGATCTTCAGTGAGCTTGGGAATTTGCTCTAAGTTTATAGAAGATTGGTCTTCTATCTCCTGGCTCATTAACCTCTTCACCTAACAATTCACCTTCAGAAGCCAGTTCCCCAGAGAAAGGCTGCTCTGAGCCCCCTTCAGGAATGTGGCCTTCAGACTCTGCAAGAGAAACACAATGTTAATTTTCAAGACTTGAAACCTCAGGCCTTTCAACAAGGCTAGGACTTGAAATCTCAGGCCCAGCAAAACCATCATCCCCAGTGACATCAGACACAATCATTGGCTGAACTAAAACATAAACCCACAAATGCGAAGGGCCGACTGTACATAGAGTTCATTCATTTATGGACCTCCTCTGAGTTTTCATCTTGTAGCCCAGGCATGGGCAAACCCAGGTCCATGGGCTCTTTGTGGTCTTGTCTCCGGACCAGGCCTGGCCCCCAGCTGGGTGGCATAACCCCCAAAACGCACATCGCTGCGCAGAGCTCTCCAGAGAGCTGTGCTCAGTCATGTGTAAGCCCTCCTCTGTGCAGGAGGATGACTGGGCCACTATCTCCTCCTGCAAAGAGCAGTGCCTTCACATGCAGCTGTGCAGGGCTCTCCCAAGGCTCACCTTCACGGGAGGACATGTCGGACAGGAGCACCCTGCAGGTACACACAGCTGTGCTGGGCTCTTCTAAGAGCCTCTCACAACCACGTGTAAGCTCCCCTTTCCAGGAGGACATGGCAGGCCACCACCTCCTCCCACAGAAAGGATCACCCTGCAGGTACATGCACCAACTCTCTCCCCCCCCCCCCCCCCCCCCCCCCCCCCCCCCCCCCCCCCCCCCAGCCCAGCATGCGGTCCCTTTTCTGAAAAGTTTGCCCATACCTGTTGTATCCTCACTTGGTTATGGCGGTTATGTGTGCCAAGTCTGCCCTGGTCCTTCACTCGTGGGGGTCGCAGTGGCCTGTGGAAGTGGGAGGCAGTCAGAAAGCTGCCACATACCCACATCTCCATATACATACAACAACGTAAAATTTAAAACAAGTTAAAATCATAAATATTAGCCAATTCTGTAATTAAAACCCCAATAAAATATATTAAGAAACCCCTGATAATATGTAACTAAGTCGAAGGGCCTTCCTAACATCTCACCTGCAGTGTTTCTGCAGCAAAATCCACCCTCCCCTGGGCCAACTGTACATACATTTCATGCGTTTATGGACCTCCTCTCCTTATTTTTGAGTTTTTATCTTACAGCCTCACTTGAAATGTTCCTGTAGCAAATCCCCCTGCCCTCAAGAGCCCTGTTCAGTTAATCGAAGGTCAATGTCTCCTAGTCCCCAAACATCAAACACGCAAAGGTTGGAGCTGTTTGTCATTCAGAGCCCTCTCCTTCCCTGCCTGCAACATGGGGCTCTTTTCTAATGCTGCCTTGGTTTCCCCTTTGTGTTGTGTTTTGGGTGGTCCAAGGGCTTCCTTGACCACCCAAGGGTCCTGCTGACCTGCAATTCTTCTTCTCTGTACTGTTTCTTGGGCCTGTCGCTTTCTCCCTGGTGGTGACCAGACTCTCTGACCGGAGAGGACTCCCTCCTGGACTGCTCTCTGCTCTCCAACCCAGCTACCGACCTCCTGGAGGAGTTTGCGCCTTTGGCCCTGCCGCCCCAGGCTCACAAAGGTACGGCAACGGCCCTTGGGGTTCGCTCTGTGGGTTGGTTGGTTAGTTGGTTAGAAGTATGGAAAGGAGAGACTGGAAACAGAGACAATTGAGACCGAGAGAAAATGCTCAAGGGGAAGGGTGCGTTGGCGAGGGAGGTCGCTAGGCTTGGTAAGAATTGACCTACAAAGGGATCTTGCAGCATCTCAGACACAAAGTTGATTTGACACACCCTTTTGTAGACTTAAGGGTGTATCTACACCACAGACTTGATGCAGTTTGACGTTGTGTTAATTGCCGTGAATCATCTTCTTCTCCACCTTCTCCTTTTCCATCTCTACCTGGGAGCCTGAGAGTTGCTGCCAATAATAATAATAATAACAATAATAATGGGAAGTGTTCGACTTGTGATTTTTGATACGCAATCCAGCATAGAGATCTCGTTTACTGTGACATACTGTGATTTTGTGTCAGTAAAATAATAATAATAATAATAATAATAATAATAATAATGATAATGATAATAATAATAACAACACACCAGATATAATGGTGGTGGAAAAGAAACATGTTTTCATTATCGGCCAATGGTTCCCTACCTTCTTTTTTTTTTTACACATAATAAATAAATTCATCATCATTGTCATCATCACCATCATCTAATGATTCCTCTAATATCCCAGGCCCTTGAGAAGAGCCTAATATTCAGAGATGAAGCCCAGACGCTTGGACCTAATGTGCATGTGTACATTGTACATGTAATAATAATAATAATAATAATTAATAATGATGTGTATATGTACATGTAATGATAATAATAGTGTTGTTATGTACACAAAATAAATTTATCATCATCATTTAATGATACTTCTAATATCCCAGGCCCTTTGAGAGAACCCGATTTTCAGAGATGAATCCCAGACCCTTGGACCTCATGTGCATATGTGCTGTGTTGTTACGTACATGTAATAATAATAGCAACTACAAAAACAACAACAATAACAATAATAATTGAGCCATGGTGCTTAATTAGTGGTGCCAAACTGCATTCATTCTCCAATGTAGATGCACCCTAAGCCTACTTCCTCCGCAGCCTTGATAGGCAGACTGTGTGTGCAAATAGCCACCAAATTGCAAAGGTCTCCAAACAGAAAGTTTTAAAAAAGGATTAATAACGTTGTGTTGTTTTGGTTGGACTGTTTTTCAAACCTTTTGTCTTCTGAAAAAAACAACATGGTATTATCTTAATTCTATCTCAATAATTACTTTGTGTGTGTGTTTTAATTATATTGTTGTTTTGAATTTTGACACACTTTTGGAGACTAGTGGGATATAATTACCGGTAAATAATAATTGCCATCACGAAGTAATTGTTATAAGCCTGCTTGAACCCCAGGGCTGGGATGTCAATCATCATCTTCATCTTCATCCACATCCTTGCAATCTACGAGAGTTTTGGACCATCATGATTAGGAGTCTGTTCAATTATCTATTATTCTTATGGTCACTATGGTTATGGCTACATGGAAAATGTTTCCTACAGTCGTGGCATAGGGAATCTGGTCAGTCTGAACGTGAAAGGAACCATCCTTTCATGTTACTGAGAACCCAAAATAGGTTCTTAGTCTTGGATAGCAGCTCTAAGGTTTTCAATAGGAGTGGATTCAGTGCTCAACTGGCCACAAAATCACCAGCCAAATCGAGCAGAAGTCCGCTCTTCTGTGCAAAGATTTGTCTTGAATGACCAGAAAATCCATCCTATGTTCTCCTTACAAAGGCCTTTGGAGCAAGCTGTGGTTTGCCCATCTCATCCGCCAAATCAAGACAAAAATGGTTGACCTGTTTTTGCAAAAACGGCGCCTCTTGACCGATGCGGCAACCGTCTTATTCTCCCCTTTCTCTTGCACTTTTCAAATGGCCTGGGCACAAAAGACCCAGTCTTCAGCATCAGGTCTCCATGAATCAGTAAAATATTGTTTGCATTTTCATAAAGCTCCAATTTGCTTAGCCAAACGAAAGCATCAAAGGGAGCCTGGGTTAGTTTTTTCCTCTTGTGTGGGATGAACCTCTGTATCCATAAAAGTGACATTGCAGGACTTTGCGTAGACATGTGAATATGAATATCTGGCCTCTATAGTGTGCTGAGTGCAGTGTAGCCAGGGCTCTGTATGAGTTTATGGGAAGAAATAGCAGGGAAAAGATGCAGGATTGATGCTCTGGTGAGATGGAAAAGAAGGTAAAAGCTCATTTTTATTGTTCCTCCTCCTTGTCTTGCCTTTTTCCCTTATTGGGAATGTGGGCATCGGATAAGAGCGTCGGATAAGACAAAATGTTGGATAAGCGAAGGTTGGATAAGCGAGACTCTATGTAATAATACCTCTATACAACATCTATATACAATAATACCTCTATATAATATTTATATCTCTATAGAAATAGTGATGCTTCCTCCAACATATCTAACATACAGTTTCCGCACAGGCGTGGTATAGAACCGTCACTCACTTCTCAACTCTGTGTTTATTTTTTCTTTGCAGTCCCTCTCCAAATGTTTGCTGTTTTGAGAAGGACTACAGAGCAAAATATATAGAGGCTGTTTGGGTTTGCTGTAGGGGAAAGGCTGCTTATAAGGGAATAGATTGGCCCCGGTCGTCCATGACGTTGTTCAGCTGTTGTTTCCCTATGTGGGTGGGCGCCTTAAGAGGATAGGAAATGCCTGTTGCATCTTTCCTCCTTGACCCTCAGTAGCAGAAAGATGACCATTTGTCCTCTGGGCAAATTGCACAGTTGTTTCCGCAGACAACAATTTGGAAGCCACTTCTTTCCTCTCATAAGGAGAGGCACTAACCAACCGCTGCACCCCTGGGCCGCTTTCTCTCTGTCCTGTTGCTTCTTTGGCCCCTTTGACGCCTTGTTTATGATTTTGTATTCATATCCTGCTTTCTTCTCCTGCCTTCCTTTTTGCTCTTTAACCCCCCCCCCCCCCCACCTTCCGTCTAACATGCCTCCGATGATTTCTAACCGGCTTTTCTCTGTTCTATCTTTTTGCTCCTTTTGTTGTTTTCCACTTGGGTTCTCCCTCCTCCCCTCCCTCCCTCCCTCGCTCCCTCAACGCTGCAGAAGATACTAACCTGATCTCGGGCTTTGATGTCCCGGAGGGCTCTGAGAAAGTGGCCGAAGATGAGTTTGACCCCATCCCTGTGTTGATATCCAAAAATGCACAAGGTAAGCAGGGCAAGGAGGCAGCCATCCTCCATCTGCCTTTCTGTCCCAAATCCCAAACCAGCGGAGATCTCTGCGCTGCATGCAAGGCTCTATATCCTCCAGCTTCCTGAGTTTTGGCAACACTCAAATCACCCTCCCCTGTCCTATCTTTTTCTGAGAAGTTACTTTGAAGAAGCAATCATTTCCTAAATTTGACTGAGAGTTTTACTGCTCCAAATCCCCTTGAAAGTGCAAACATTGCCTCTCAAACTACATCCTAGGTTCTTTTATACTTCAGAAGGTCCTCAAGAGCTATAACCAATAACCAGGGTGTCATGGATTGGCTTGGTGTTTGATGGAATGCCAGACCATCTCTGTGCCATGACAGGGCCAGAGGAAAGAATGTCAATATTCTTCTCTGCAACGCCTGTTATCCGGATGACATCTTTATTTATTCAAGATCAATACAGGGACATGAAACCCTGGTAAAACAAGTGCAGGAGAAGTTGAGAACGGCCTCAATGGGATGCCAAGCTTTCAAAAGTGTGAGTTCTGCAAATCTGAATGGGATAAAAGGCCCAAGAGTAGGAGGAAATTGCAGAGTTTCTTGGGATTTGTAGATTTTTGCAGACAGTTCATCAAAGGCTTGGCTTCAATTGCCTTTCCTTTTACTGACCTAAAAAGTAAGGGTCAAGGGCAAACAAGCAGGGTAAAAAAAAATCCAGCAGCTAGGTTGAATTGGACTCCAAAATGTCCTCATGCCTCTGATCAGCTCAAGACTTTGGTCACCTGATTCTGGCTCAGTCATGGCATGGAGACGGTCTGGGATTCCATCAAACTCCAGGGTATTTCTCTTGTAGTACAAGACTTATATCTCTATGTTTCTCACATACAGAACCCTAAAGGCGTTGGAAATGATCCTCTGCCATCCCTAGCTCCATCCCATAAAGCCCCCTTGGCAATCTTTCTCCAAATAGCGTGGCATCCCTCCCTTTCATTGAGAGAAGAGGCCACTTTAAATCCATGAGGATGCTCTTCTTCTTCTTCTTCTTCTTCTTATTATTATTATTATTATTATTACGTTTGTTTATGCCCCACTTTTTCTCTCTTTGGTTCATTTAAAGAAAACCCTTAAGTTTATTCTAAAGGGCAGGAGGACCAGCCAACCTTCTTGGGACAGAAGAGGCTGTAGATTTTATTTATTTATTTATTTATTTATTTGCGGCATTTATATGCCGCCCTTCTCACCCCGAAGGGGACTCAGAGCGGCTTACAAGGTATATATACATACAATACCCTATACTATTAGCATAGTACAATATCAGCATTAAACACTGCTATATTGTACTATACTAATTATACTGTAATATTATTAGTAATATTACATGTAATATAAATATATAATTACAATATCATTTTATTAGTATTATATTGCATTACATTATAATATCATAAATATTAAATGTATATACAATATATTATTATATTTTATTTTATTATATTATATTATATTATATTATATTATATTATATTATATTATACTATATTATTAGAATAGCACAGGAGACAAGATGGAACTGTTCCCTGGCCTCCCCTCTTTTCTCTCTGGTCCAGAGCAGCAGTTGGTGCTGGGGGGAGGGGTCTCCAGCTGATGGCATATGCGGGAGACAAGATGGAACTAACTAAACTACTTATTTATCAATCAGTCAAACTCAATCAGACTTTATTTATATCCTACCCCATCTGTTTAATCCCAACTTTTTTTAACTAGGACTACTTGACCAGGGACCACTTTCCAAATAAAAAGGTTATGAATCAGCTTTTGGTCTGATTAAGAAAATTGCATTGGATAGACCACATCAGCTCTAGTTTCCAATACAGAACATATGCCATCCAGTAGTCGCCCTCTGCTCACCCACAGAAAACCATATGTAATCTTCAGCTGATGTGATAGTAGTAATCTTTCGTGGGTAGTCAGCCTGTCCCCTCCTAACATCCCTGTTGGCTCAGCACTATAAGAGGGTTTTGTGAGACAAGTTGCTACCATTGCCGCGTGGTTTTGAGGCAACGGAGTAGTAATGGTGAGGCTGCTAGGCATGTGCAATCCGTGCTTATGGTTCTAAAGCACTTACAAAATTAAAACTCTGGTGGTGAAAACTAGGGGGCTCTGGTGCTTTGCTTCTATAGTGTTGCTAAAGTTCTGGTGGTGAAAATTTCAGAACTCTAACAAAACTTTCAATATTTCACTATTATTTCATTATTGATGATTTTTATGACAGAACCAATTAGTAACTGCCATTTATAATGAAAATTTGAAAATTTTGTTAGAGTTCTGAAATTTTGACTACCATAACTTTACTTAGGCGATCCCTCGTTTTCCGAGGAGGATTGTCTTCCAGTATTCTTGTGGGTCCGTATGTGGCTGTGGAGCCCTATTCTTGCTCTGCATCTTCTTCCACAGTGAGGGCATTGGTTTCCAGGTGGAAGGCGGTCTCGGTCGGGGTTGGCTTGACGCGCCTTACTCTTGGCACGCTTCTCCCTTTCGCCCTCCATAACTTTAGCAACACTGTAGAAGCAAAGCACCAGTGCCTCCTAGTTTTCACGATCAGAAATTTAGTTTTGTAAGTACTTTAGAACCATTTAGAACCATGGATTGCACATGCCTAGAGGCTGCAGACCATATTTTCATTCTTGTGGACCACAAGTTGGGAACCACTGATTTAGGCCCATTTAGCTGGGCCTAAATATACACTAAAAAGGCCTGGATCCCAGCCACTTGAGCCTGGAAACTAAGCAAGCTCAGCTCTGGTTAGGATTTGGATGGGAGACCGTCAGTGGATACCCATCACTCTCGACTCTTATTTCAGAGGAAGGGGAACAGACAGAGTTTCCAAACTGGAGAAAACCCTACAAAATCCATAGGCTCCCCATTTAACGTTTGAGCTACTGATCACATCTTTAGAGATCCCACATAAATTCTGGAATGTGTTTTTTTCTCTCTCTCTCTCCCTAGTATTTTATTTATTTCTACTCTTCCCTTTTTTTTTTGGCTTGTTTGTGGAACACGTGGCCTTTTTCCTATTTAATTCCTTCTTTGTTTTTGAACCCGTTCCTTTCTTTCTTCCTTTGTTTATTTTTGTCTTGACGAAAAAGCTAACCTTTCTTTCCTTCCTGGTGCCTGAATACTGAACTGCTGTCTCTCGCACTTCCAGGTGGTCATTCTAGAAACAGCAGCGGAAGCTCAGAGTCCAGCCTCCCCAACCTCGCCAGGTCCCTCCTGCTAGTGGATCAACTCATAGACCTGTAGCAGAGGTCTTGTGCTTCACGGGAGGAATATACATATATATATATACATAGATAATAGATATATATTCCTTTATTTTATTTTTTTCTCTGGTTGACTTTCCGTCCCTCCTTTCCTTGCCCCCTCCGTGGACCAGCCTTTGCGTTCCCAAATGGCTTTTGTGTTTTTCCGGGTCGTTCTCTTTTTGGTTTCAATTGGGGGAGGAGGCTTTCCCCTTTAGCACATTCTCCCCAAAAACAGCTATTACAAATCCTGATCTCTCCATTCTCTTCAAAGGAAGCAACCGGCCGTTTAACCACGTCGCTGGGGGCTTCCTTCCTTGCCAAAAAAAATTACAATTCCTTGCTAGAAAATGCCGGCGACGAGCAATGCCCCCCTTGCTTTGCATTAGGCTATAGATCGCTAAACAAACGATACTCGTCCTTTTATTGCCCTGATCCAAAAAAGGATAATGAAAAATAGTTAGCCTTGACCCTCTCTCTCTGATGCCAAATTGGAGGGGAAAGCGGTCATATCGAAGGCCAAAACGGGGCCTTAAGACCACTGAATAACACAGAAAAGGTCTTTTAAAAGCTTCGCTTCCTCTTCCGCTTAGGAATGGACTGTGCTTTGAAATATATAGATATATAAGAATACTAATAATTTAACAAAAGATGCCATTAAAGCTCTGGAAACTATCCCATGCAGAAACACACCCTAAGAGAAGCATGGCTCATGTCCCTTTTCGATGTCGAGTGAACTCGTTTGTTTCGGGGGCCAAGCACCAAACACCGCCGATCCTTGATTTTTTTATTTTTCTGCAAATTGTATGTACATTTCCGGGTTCTTTGTGTTCCTTCCTTCCCTCTGAGCCAGGTGAGGTTGTTTGGGGCCTGTGTGTCTGTTCCTTTTTCTTTTCTTTTGCAATATATATATATATATATATACATCGTCCAGGTAATCGGAGCCATTTCCCTGACCTTCGCTGTAGACCATTTTGAAATGGGGGAAAAAAAGGACTGTCGCTTCCCTTGAGCATCTTTTGTCGCATGCGCTCCTTTGTCAGCCGGTGGCCAAGTGCTTTCCCCAGCTTCGGTGTTTTCCCCGAAACGGGTTTATGGAACTTCCCATGCGCTCCGTTTCGTCAAAATAATAATACTGGATATATAGTAAACTTGTTTCCCATTGGCTTCTTCTTCTTCTCCGTCTTCTTCTTCTTGGAGTCCAAAGCTTTTCCAACAGGAAGAGCCTCTCGTTATAACTCCGTAGTGGGATAACTGTTCGCTTATGGGCTACCTTTGTGGATGTGGATGTAGCTGTATTAGGATATTTTGTTATTTTTGGATTATTTTAAATTTTCATTTTAAAAAGGTGCAGTTGTTTATTCTCAAAAGTATGAATGGCTAAGATTTTAATCGTTGTCCCTCCTAATGGAATACATAAAGGGAAAAGGCTCCGAGGAGGAGTCTTTCCCGATCCATTGAATCATATGAGGATGGGTCAAAAAGTTTTGCCTCCTGGGTCCTAAAAATGTTATAAATGAACCTATAACAGCAGAAGTTGCTCCAGATCGGGGCCAGGCTTTAGCACAGCTGGTAAATCACCAGCAATAATAATAAATAATAATAAACTTTATTTATACCCCACCACCATCTCCCCAACGGGGACTCGGAGCGGCTTACATGGGGCCAGGCCCGAACAACAAACTACAATATAAAACACAAAATGTAAACCATCAAAACATATAAAACAATATACACAGAACATAGAAACCAAACATGTAAATAAAATGATTTAATAACTCTGGCAGTGATAAAATCTACCATCTGAAAGGTTACCAGTTCGAAGCCCTGGGTTGGCGTGAGCTCCTGGCTGTCAACCCAGCTGACAGTAGTTTACCTAAGCCAGGGGTCCTCAAACTAAGGCCCGCGGGCCGGATACGGCCCTCCAAGATCATTTACCCGGCCCTTGCTCAGGGTCAACCTAAGTCTGAAATGACTTGAAAGCACACAACAACAACCCTATCTCATCAGCCAAAAGCAGGCCTACACTTCCCATTGAAATACTAATAAGTTTATATTTGATAAAATTGTTCATTTTAATTGTTGTATTGTTTTAAGTGTTTTTTGCACTACAAATAAGTTGTGTGCAGTGTGCATAGGAATTCATTCATGTTTTTTTTTTTCAAATTATAATCTGGCCCTTCAACAGTTTGAGGAACTGTGACCTGGCCCTCTGTTTAAAAAGTTTGGGGACCCCTGACCTAAGCTAACGAACAATAGTTTACCTAAGCAGTTTGAAAACAGCTTAGAGCTGTAAGTAGAGAAATTGGGTACTGCTAAACATGCGGGGGAGGTATTTTATGACACCATAAAGAAAAAGGTCAGATAATGCCCAGAGACCAAAAGGAAGGAGGAAGTCCTGATGGCTCTTTATCATAGAGGATGAAACAACAGCACCCCCCTGTGGCTGGATTCAAGCACAACCTCCAAGGCGCTAAAAAGCTGGACGTCAGCAAAACAAACCGCCTTTCTGTTCTGTTCTGTCTGTCTCTGTCCTGTCTATCCAAAACGGCATTGAATGTTTGCCACATATGTGTACTGTGATACGCGCTGAGTCCCCTTGGGGAGATAGGGCGGAATATAAATCAAGTGTTATCATATTATTATTATTATTGCCTGAACGGTCCTCTACCAAAACAACTGGTCAGCACAGTCACCATCAATTTGGACGCATTTGCACCATTGTTTAACCTGGGCATCCAAACCATTTTGGAAAAATGCAGGGTTTAACTTTGTGAGCCATAACTTTAAAGCTGTTTGAACATCATTCAAGCCATTGAATCTGAAACCACGTCGGTTGTCTCTCAGAGGTCCAAACATGTAAAAATTAGAAGGGGCCAAATCATAAACATTCTTCAAGCGATGATGGATTTCCTGAGGTGCATATTAACCTTTTGGGCCAGAAATCCAATGACGACTCTTTCTTTTGACTTCCGATTCATGGTTCTAATCAGTCAAGTTTAGAACCATGAAGGTTGCCTCTATCCCAGGCATGGGCAAACTTGAGCCTTCCAAGTGTTTTGGACTTCAACTCCCACAATTCCTAACAGCCTCAGGCGGGGGGAGGGGGGAGGAAGGGGTCTGAGGCTGTTAGGAATTGTGGGAGTTGAAGTCCAAAACACCCGGAGGGCCAAAGTTTGCTTATGCCTGCTCTATCCTCTCATGCATAGATAGTTCAGTAGCTGGAAAAGAAAGGTTAGAACGACGGAGGCATTACCTTTTCACCCACCCTCATATAATCCCCCCCCCTCTCTCGTTTCCCTTTCGGAAATTAGCTTAACCAATTCTGTAAATAGGATTTGATCCGTCCGTTTGTTCTTAACAGTCTTCATGATGGGAAAAAAAATGGGAAAGTATCGCTTCCGTGTGACGTGTCCATTTTGCGTGCTGCACTTTTCCCCCCTCCCGATGATGATGATGATGATGATGAGAAAAATAATAATTATGGAAGTGATCTTAGCGAAAAATTGTGGATAGATTCTTTATATTTTTGGGGGCTTCTAGGGTGGGATTTTGGGGGTGAAATCGGACTTGATTTTTTTGGGGGGGAGGGGGATATTCCTCTAAAGCACAGGCCGCTGGTGCTGGGTGAAGGCGGGCGAAGCTTTAGATAGAACGTTATTGTATAGTCAGATGCCGAAGAAGAAAAAAATATATGGAAAATGAAATGAAATAAAATAAAAAAGAATGGATTTTTTTAAACAAAGTGCACCATCTGCTGTATATTAAGAACCAAAAAAAGGACATTCAGTGAATTAAAAGTACTTTTCCAAAAGTTTGATTGAACTTGTTGAAGAGTTCGGAGTGCAGAAGTGAATGGAGGATGCCAACTGAAATAGAACTGAATGGTATTATTTTTTTGTTTGGGGCCGGGGGGAATTATTTCTTTTTTTTCCAGAAACGATTCATGCAAAGATAATCCGTTTGGGGGGGGGGGGGGGGCTGAAACCATTTATCCTGTACCAAGGTTGATGGATTGGACCCAAGCGTCATTGAAGTGACATGTAGCAGATTCTTGAATAAACAGAGCAAAAACTGAACCTTAGTTGGGAATGAGTAATATTTGTAGCTCCATGTGAGAGGTTTAAATATTGTTCCGCCTTGGTATATTATTTTACTGTAAATGAGTGTTGTTTATTGTTGTTGTTGTTGTATGGCAAAGGGGGCGTCAGAATCTGGAAGCTCTTGGAACAAAAAGCAAGTTCACAAAGAACAATATTTGGAAACAGGATTATTCCGTCTTACCATTGTTAGGGGAAACTACCCTAAATATATAACAGAGCATCCAAAAACATAAATAGGATACAAACGTTGAGCATTAGCGAGCAGAGCATGAAGTGCCGTGAGATGTGGCTGTAAAGAATTCAGAGCTTAGGAGGCAAACATGCAGAGTCCAATCTTAAAAAATCACAAAAGGGTTATTTACAATAATAAGAAAGAACTTCATTTCTTAATAGTAAAGAACTGGGTCTGAGCTACTCTAACACCCATCTCTTCTAGAGTTTCAAGAGAGGGAAAAAACCAATCACTCCACCTCTCCTGACACAAGCAGAGAGAGATCTCAAAGCACACAGCACATACTCTCCATACTAAACTGTAAGAAGGCAGAAGGCAGGTTCAAAAAGCTTGCAGTAGAAAGGTATCAATTTTAAACAATCAGAATGAGAACAAAAACAGAGAGGAGAGAACAAAATAGATACATACATTCCCAATTGTCATACAGGAGACAGGGGGAAAGGGAAACCCTTAGTCTAGACCAGGGTTCCTCAAACTTTTTAAACAGAGGGCCAAGTCACAGTCCCTCAAACTGTTGGAGGATTGGATTATAATTTGAAAAAAAAACATGAATAAATTCCTATGCACACTGCACATATCTTATTTGTAGTTTAAAAAAAACCCACTTAAAAACAATACAATAATTAAAATGAAGAACAATGTTAACAAACATAAACTTATTGGTATTTCAATGGGCCTGCTTTTGGCTGATGAGGTAGGATTGTTGCTGTTGTATTCTCAAACTACAAGAGAGGAGATTCCATCTGAACATGAGGAAGAACTTCCTGACTGTGAGAGCCGTTCAGCAGTGGAACTCTCTGCCCCGGAGTGTGGTGGAGGCTCCTTCTTTGGAAGCTTTTAAACAGAGGCTGGATGGCCATCAGTCAGGGGTGATTTGAATGCAATATTCCTGCTTCTTGGCAGGGGGTTGGACTGGATGGCCCATGAGGTCTCTTCCAACTCTTTGATTCTATGATTCTATGATTCTATGCTTTCAAGTTGTTTCAGACTTAGGTTGATCCTGAGCAAAGGCTGGGTCAATGACTTTGGAGGGCCATATCCGGCCCTCGGGCCTTAGTTTGAGGACCCCCTGGTCTAGACCAATGGTTCCCAACCTTTTTTTTTATTTAACCAGGGACCACTTTGACCAGTGACCACTCTCCACCATTAGTACCAAAAAGGTTTATGAATCAGTTTTTGGCCAACTTTTGATTTGTGGTAATTTGGGGTGCTGATTCAGAAAATTGCATTGGATAGACCACATCAGCTCTGCTTTCTGATGCAGAACATATGTCATCCAGTAGTTGCCATCTGCTCGCCCACAGAAAATCATATTTAATCATCTAGAGCTGATGTACTCTATCCAAATGTTTGGGGCTGGTCAGCGACAGGGAAGGAGTGGCAGGCAGTGCGAAAGGAGCAGCAATAAAATGAAAAAAAAAATTATTTTAAATTTTTATATCCCGATCTTCTCTACCTCCACGGAGGGACTCAGACCAGCAAACAGCAAGGATTCAATGCCACAATACAGTCTAAAACATCATACAACAATAGATTAAAATACATATAAAATAAAATACATATAAGCCAGTTTGCCAAGAAAAAATCATGTCCAACTCATTCCACATATGTCAATAACTTTAGTCTAACAAGGAAGGAGGCTCGTAGATCTTTGTTGTTGCGGCCCACTGGTGGTCCGCAGCCCACAGGGTAAGAACCACTGGTCTATACTAAGCTTGAGGACTTGAGACTTGGGCAGTGTGGGGTTGAATTCCAACAACCACCATAGTAAGAAAGACAGTTCTAAAGTTTCCTCATGCACATTGTTCCCCATCCCCATCCCCCTGTACTGGCCACATTCAATTTCTACAGCGGTCGTCCTACAGTTTTGGTTTCCCATAAGACCAGTTGGCCTTATCTATAGTTTGCTCTCATCCATCTGCCCAACCTCCCCCTCTTCATATCATGTCACAGACAGAGGAAATAGTCCCAAGCTGGTACAGACATCCTGGCATAACTCCCCTCCAAAAAAGGAAAAAGACAAAAACTAAAAAACCAGTCAAGGTCCAGGCTTAAGGGGGAAGTCTCTGTGAAACAGTTTCAGCAACTGGGGAGCCTGCACATGTTCAGCAGCCACCCACTCAGGGTGCAAGACTCGAGACATCCATTGAACCAGATGATATAAACGTCCCCGAGAAGCTCTTAGAGTCCAAGATAGACTTCATCTCAAAATGAGTATGAGACCCCACCATTATTGGAACAGTCCCAGAGTCAGGTTTAGTTCACAGTTTCCAGTAAAGAGAAAATATGAAGCCAATGAAAACATATGTTGATGCCTTTAAAGAGATTGCACCTGTTCATGTGAATTACACCGGGACTGTGGCGCAGTTGGTTGGGAGTCAGCTGCATTAAGATGACTACTGACCGAAATGTCATGAGTTCGAAGCCAGCCTGGGTCGGAGTGAGTGTCCGACCAATTTGTGTAGCTTGCTGTCAATCTTTGCAGCCTGAAAGACAGTTGCATCTGTCAAGTAGAAAATTTAGGTACAGCCTATGCAGGAAGGCTAATTTAACTAATTTACGATGCTATAAAAATCTCCAGCAAACTTTATCAGTATCACAAAGGGACAGTGAAGCAACAGCTCCCCTGGTGGCCAGAATAGCCTCATGAAAAAGCTGGAATGTTAAATAGCCTCTGTGTGTCTGTCTATATATGTTGTGTGTCTATGGCATTGAATGTTTGCCATGTATTATGTACATTGTAATTTGCCTTGAGTCCCCTGCGAGCTGAGAAGGGCAGAATATAAATACTGTAAATAATAAATAAACAAATAAATAAATAGTCCACCGGGAGGAAGTATAGGCTCACTTGAGCAAACTAACATGGAAAACTGGGTGGACTTTCCTCCGCGGATAAGGCAAGTCCAAGCAAACAGCCACCGGGTAGATAATTGTGGTTATTGCAAAGGGACCAATAAACTGTGGGGACAGCTTCCAAGAGGGCTGTGCGGATTTCAAATACTTGATCGATTAGTAAACCAAGTTCCGCCCTTTGAAACCGGGGTTGCACAGCCTTCTTTTGATCAGCCAATTGTTTGTAATCGTGTTTGGTGGATGCCAGTGTTGAATGTATCATCGGCCAGGTAGCAGCAACCTTCTCTCCCTACTCACTTGGCATCCTTCTAGCTAACTTAGGAAAAGTGGGAAAATCCCCCCCCCCCCACAGCCTTAAATGGGGAGACCCCAGTTGATGAATGGTTGGAATTATAGGATTTGTCAATGAACTCCCTCAAAGCTTTTTTTTTTTTTCTGGCTCAGACATGGCGTAGAACAGGTATGGGCAAACTTTGGCCCTCCAGGTGTTTTGGACTACAATTTCCACAAATCCTAACAGCCGGTAAACAAGAAGCATTAATATGTGCATATGGTTACAGTGAATGAATGATAGGTAACACAAACCCAGTTCAAGGCTTATTATTTGTATTGGAAATAAGCCCGGCATTATTACTTAAACGTGCCGAAACCAGACATGTGAGACAAGCAGCAAGGCATGCAAGGTTGTCCCACCATGAGTGTCAGCATAAGTGCAATTATAATTTATTTATTTATTTATTTACAGCTTTTATATTCCTCCCTTCTCACCCCGCAGGGGACTCAGGGCGGATTACAGTGTACACATATATGGCAAACATTCAATGCCAATTTTGACATACAACATATACAGACATAGACAGAGGCTATTTAACTTTTTCTGGCCGCCAGGGGAGCTGTCGCTTTCATCGTCCATCTGCGACACTGATGAAGTACTTCCGCATTCCCCGCATGCTTTTTGGAGTCTTTTTTATGGCCTCATAAATTAGTTAATTTAGCCTCCCCACACTTTAAGGTGGTACCTTATTTTCCTACTTGACAGATGCAACTGTCTTTCGGGTTGCAAAGGTCGACAACAGGCTACACAATTGGTTGGAAACCCACTCCAATCCAGGCTGGCTTCGAACTCATGACCTTTTGGTCAGAGTGATCTTAATGCAGCTGACACTCAGCCAGCAGCACCACAATCCCGGTTTTGTTGTACAATCCCGGTGCAACAACACATTTCATTTATACATGTTTAGTCCTAGTGTGACCGGGGGCAAGGGGACTTCTACTCAATTGTCCTGCAGAACGAGAATGTTTGTCCCCTTTCCTTTCACATTAAACCCATTGATTGACATGTGTAGTTGGGTGTGGCAGTGTGAATATACAGCTGGATGCATGTGTGTGGCTATTTCCATAATTTCTTTATAGTCTGTTCAATTATTTGACACTCACAAAGTGACAGTGGGGCTGACTAATTCCCTCCCCCCACCCCCACCCCCACATGAGAAGCTGGAGCTGACAGATGGGAGCTTATCCTGCTTCCCAGATTCAAACCGCTGACCTTTTGTCAGTAGTCCTGCCGGCATAAGGGTTTAACCTATTGCACTACTGGGGACTCCTTGATTAATCAATAAAGGGAAAGGTTTCCCTAGACATAAAGTCTAGTCATGGCCAACTCTGGGACTCTGGTGCTCGTCTCCATTTCTAAGCTGAAGAGCCGGTGCCGTCCGTATATGCCCTTGTGTCTGGCATGACTGTATGGAGCACAGTTACCTTCCCGCAGAAATGGTACCTATTGATCTACTCATACTTGCATGTTTTTGAACTGCTAGGTTGGCAGAAGCTGGGGCTAACAGTGGGAGCTCACCCCGCTCCCTGAATTCTAACCACTAACCTTTTGGTCAGCAAGTTCCGCAGGTCAGCGGTTTAACCCACTGCGCCACTGGGGGCAGTATGTATGTCATTCATAGTATTGTCTTGAACTGCAGTTTTCTATAGAAGAAATTACCTCACAGAGTGGAAGGCCTTGATTGATTGATTGGTTGCTTGCTTGCTTGATTGATTGGTTGCTTGGTTTTTATTTTGGGCACTTTTGCCATGCCTTTCTTCAGCTGGACCTAAGGCGGATTATGACATTGTTAACATCATCCTTACATAAATCATTCATAAAAGTAGCAAAAACCATAAAAAGTAATAAAAGCTATAAAAGGTCGTAAGATTGGATTCAATAAAATAGATCTCAACTTCCCAAATAACCACAGAAACAATAATAATAATAATAATAATAATAATAATAATAATAATAATCTTTATTTATACCTCTTTGAGTGTAGGTGAACTATAAATCCCAGCAACTACAACTCAAATGTCAGGGTCTATTTCCCCCAAACTCCACAAGTGTTCACATTTGGGCATATTGAGTATTCATGTCAAGTTTGGTCCAGATCCATCATTGTTTGAATCCACAGTGCTCTCTGGATGTAGGTGAACTACAACTTCAAACTCAAGGTCAATGCCCACCAAACCCTTCCCGTGTTTTCTGTTGGCCATGGTAGTTTTGTGTGCCAAATTTGGTTCAATTCCATCGTTGCTGGAGTTCAGAATGCAATTTGATTGTAGGTGAACTATAAATCCCAAATGACAAAATCAATCAACCCCCTCCCCAACCCCTCCCCAATCCAATTTTGGGCATATTGGGTATTTGTGCCAAATTTGGTCCAGTGAATGGAAATATATCCTGCTTATCAGATAATTGCATTACAATGAATAACAGGAGCAAAATTACAGTTATGAAGTAGCAAAATTTATTATGGTTGGGGGTCACCACAACATGAGGAAATGTATTAAGGGGTCGCGGCATTAGGAAGGTTGAGAAACACTGCCTTAGGGTCTCCGTGAATCAGAAATGGCACCAAGGTCAGCAGCAACACACACACACACACATTGCATGTGCTTATTTCAGGGTGAGTGGAAAGACCTCTTTTATTTTGGGTGCATATACTGCCAATTCCCCTTCTTCGGTGTCTCTGCGTTCTCAATGTAATGTGCCAGCGTTGAACGGCTGCTCAATAAACAATGATTTTGATGCTGACCTTGTATTGTCTTCAATCATAAAGGGTATCGGGGATTCTTGTCTTGAAAAGCATCGGCATTTCCGGTCTCCTCCTTTTCCTCGTTTCACATAAAACCTCGACCCACCATGTGCATTAAGTCAGATTCCAGGTCTCTCTGCAGTTGGAGGATGAGCATTTGCAATGGCTTCAGGGCTTGGGAAGGGGTGGTGGGACCCTGAGTCATCGTCGTTGTATTCCCCAGAAAACAACTTTCCCCCCAAATGAACATGAGCCTTGGGTTTGGGTTTCCGGCAGCTTAGTTTTCACCTGCCTTTTCTCCTTGTCCCCTTGCTCACATGAGTCCATTGCCACGATAAAGCAGCTCCTACCCCTTGTAAGGTAAGCTCTCGTGTCTTCGGGTCCATGTCTGTGTTCTCCATCCAAAATTAAGTGATATGGCTCTTTTGGTAAAGCGGTAATAAGATAAGAGCTCTTCTGCTTTGTTGTTCTGAAAGAACAGCCCAAGGACGCGACCCTCTTTCGTTTGAAGGGCAATTCAGGGTTGACCGTCTGAACTCGGGTTCGGGGATGGATTTGGCCATGACGGCCTCGCCCTATTCTTCATATTGCCAACATAAACAGAACTTTGGCCTTCCAAGGAACTTGGGCTTCAATTCCCAGAATCCTTGGCCAGCTGTGACCACTCTTGCATTGATTTAAATAGAAAATGGTTTCAATTATTTTGCTTTGGAGCAAGTCAGGAAACCAAGGGAGTCAGTCCGTCAGCCATGAGTTTAAGCCAGTGGCAGGTTGGGTTGCTCTGTAGTTTTTAATGCAAGAGAGCCACTTTCACAGGCAACATGGGTAGGAACCAAGCTGCCGTCATCGCAAGTCAACATCGCTTGGGAGTTGTAGTCCATGTGTTCCAAGCTCCCAACATTTCACCTTTGGCAGCCAATGGCACTTTCCAAGAAAGATGTGCTGGAGTCCTCCAACTGACTTCTGCAATTCTGGGAAAGGCCCAGGCAGATGGGGAAGATAACCCACCACCTCTTTGCATGTGTTGCCTTTTGCTTGTGCAGTTTGATTCCCAAGAGAGAGAATTTGGACACAGGCCTTGCAGATAACAGGCGTGTTCTGCTATAAGAGGGCCCAAGAAGCTAAATTAGGGAGATCGGGAGGCATTTCTTTCTCCATCTTGCATTCACTCCATGGGATCCCAAGGCTATCTTTCCAGCGGAAAGTGTCAATGCCCCTTTCAAAGGCTCCCTAACTCTCTGGCAGAATCCAGAAGGATTTGAGTCTGCTCTTTTTCATTTCCAATCAAGACACACATGCACAACGCCATCATCTCCCTTCTTCCATCGTCTCTTGGAGGCTTGAGTGAGGTTTTGAGTGTCTGTGGCATTTGTAACATCTTCCATCTCTTTCAAATGTCCATTTTTGTGGAGTCCGGATACGTGAGGCGGTGGTTCGTAGTGTCCTATGTCTGTGTGCTGTGAATACCTGGCTTCATTTCTGCATAATTTTTATAATTTTCATTTTACATGTTATGTTTTGATTTTCAATCGGATTCCTCCCTCCATGTGTGCTGGTGGTTGTGAGTCAAAACGTCATGCACTCACCTGTGGTTTAAAAGGAGGAGGGGTGTCTCGGGTGTGCTGACGGCTGCTCTCGTTTTGTGTTTCGCAGGCACCCATCCCGTGGAGCCAACTGTCTACTTTGTGATTGACACCGAACAAAGCCGAGGCGAGCCTCCCTTCCTGCTGAACCGGCGGCAGCTGGAGATCCCGGGTGGCGGAAGTCATGCGCCGGATTCGCCAGCCAAGGACGGCTCCTTCCACAGCAGCGAAGGGGAAGCGACAGAGGACGAGGGGGACCTGCTGGACTGCAGCGGATCCCGGCCTCTGCTGATGGAGTCTGAAGAGGAGGAGGAGCCCTGCAAAGCCAACCAGGAAAGGGTCGGAGTCTCCGGAGATGCTCCGGAATTCGAGGAGATGGACGTCTTCGCCACCGCACCATTCCGGACCTCCAAGTCGGTCCAGGAGGACATCTTCGCCAAAGCGCCGTTTGCCTCCAAGAGCCCTGTTTCGGCCAAGCTATCGGATGAAGGCGACGTCTTCCTCCGTGCCCCGTTCACCAAGAAGAAGAGTCAGGAGGAGCTTGCAAAAGAGCTGGCAAAGGAGTTAGTGAAGGAGTCATCTCCATCTGCGCCGGGAACTGGTCAGTACGGCTTTGGTCTGGTATCGCAGACCCCAGAATCAGGCCCCCCGAATTGCCTTCTCCGCCAGGCTCCATACCCGCCAGCCTTGTTCTCCCAGCCCCACAATGTGGATGCAGCCCCGGCTCCAGAGGCGGCTGGGGACCCGTCCAGTGTTGGCAACGACCTCCTGCGTGGCCTCTTGGGCCCAATGGCCACTCAGCCCTTGCGCCCACAGGCGCTGGCCAAATACTCCCGGCACTACCAAGTGGAGGCTGGTGCCCAGCCCATCGCAGCCTACAAAGTAGTGTCTCAGACCAACCGACAGGTCGTTGCTGGCTCCGTCTCGGTGGCCACCTCCCTTTCCTCCAGGACTACAGAGCTGCCTGCCTCCGACCCGTTTGCCTCCGCGCCCTTTCCTTCTAAACCGGGGAAGCCGAAGCCCTGAAGCGTTTCTCCCCCGTATACATAGGGATGCCGATTGGTTTATTATTTTGCATAGGCTGCCCTGCCAAGCCTGTGACGACCGAATACACTCCGTATAGAGAGATAAATATATTTGAAGATCCAATTGCTGTGACGCTCAGCTGAATCCTATGAAGCCATTGGTTTCGGGCCATTGCATGTTCTCCTTCCTCCTTTCTTCCATTTCTTCCTCCAACATTTAAGCAACGATTTAAGCTAGGAACCAGAAGGGGAAGGTACTGGGTAGAACTCCTTCCCTCTTGCTATTTGCACCCGTTAAGATTGATAAAGGTTCGAAAAACATGGCATCCAGAGAGAAGAAGCTTTGACAAAAACTACACAAAAAGTTCCTGCATCTTACTCTTGAAATGGTTGCTGGAAACAGAAGTTTTGTCCTGCAATGTGTTTGTGTCCATATATATATACACACACATACACACACACACATACCTACCTACCTACCTACCTACCTAGCATCACTTTCTAGGTGGTTTTGAGATCGCAGTCCTTCTAACTGGGTTGGAGTCTTAGGGAAAGTAAAGGAGGAGATTTGGGATTGGGCTTTGGTGCCCTACAAAGAACATTCCTTCAAGAAAACTCCAGGAATTTGGCACATTTGCGTGTCCTTTCCTTTCCATCCGGACATAAGTGTTTGCTCTCCTTTTTGTAGCATCAGCATCCAAATGGCGGGCGGGGCCAGGTGCAGTCACCCCGCCTCCTTGAGATTGAATTATGCATGCACACATAGGCTCAATAACAAAACTTCTGCTGTCATTACTTTCCCGTATTTGCACCGTATTTAAAACAGCCCACATTTTTTGTTTCTCCGGAGGAAATGCTCTGGATCTCTAGGAGTGGCGTGTGTTTCTCGATACGCCACCTTCTACCTTGCAGTATGGCAGGTAAGATCTCTTTCAACCCCCTCCTGTTTCGTGAAGGATAATCTTCAAATTGCTTTTATTGCACCAACAATCCAAGAAGCTGGCATAGGACGGGATTCGTTTGCAAGAAAACGGAGCGGCGCATTTAGTTGCCTTGTGCCTTGTTTTGGGGGAAAGGAGTGTTTCGCGCTGCAGTGCGGCCGGATCCAGACTTTGCAAAGTAGCCTGCGTTTCCCGAACATGGATGTTATACCTCAACCTCTTGGAAATCCATGGGTCCAAAAGGAAAGATATATCTACTTCAAAAAGCCCAATCCACCAGTGAATGGCTTCTATCCTTATTCCCAACTAGACCCATTGCATTGGTTGATTGTGAATTGGTGGGTCATTTGGGGTAGGGAAAAACTTTCCCGTTTCCATAGTAGGAAACAACAGCCTTCCAATCCCTTTCAGTGACATTGACTCTGGGGAATAACTCTCTGCTGGATTATGTCTCCTGCCTCTTGCTGAAGAATATCGATTATTTCTCTGCAAACATGCCTCCGGAACCCATTCTTGTCTCCATCGCTGTGTCGACGGTTGAGCCATGCTCATAACAAACACATCCAAAGTCCTTTTCTTCCTTTATCATTAATGGATCACAATGGACCTCATTGATGGGCAATTGTTGAAGGTGAGAACGTAATGAGAGGTTGTCGAGCCGATTTCAAGCAAAACAGCCATACATTTTCAACATGTTCATGACTTGAAGATCTGGCTTCCAATGGGAGCCATCGTCCTTTCAAAAGGTAACGTTTGGAAAGGATTTTCTCCGAAAGATGCCTCTTTTTCTGCGTCTCTACAGCAGGAATATGGAAGCGGTAGGACCTATTCCTTAAGGAAGCAGCACTTTATGAGACGGATGCGCCTTGGCTCCGGATTTTCTCTCCTCTCTTGGTAAAAGTGCCTCTGAGCACGTGCAGAAAGCCCTCCCTTTGCATTGCCAGAGCCCGTCTCTTTTGGTTCTCCAAAAGTATTGCTCTTTTGCAAAAAGAGAGAACCATCATCGCTGTCATCGATGCAACAAGGAAACTCATCTCTACCTCTTTGCAGAAAAGGAAATGCTGGAATCTGTGTGCTTTTCCCACCCATTTGTTTGATGATAGAAAGCTTGCAGAACCTGCCTGGGAAGAAGAGGAAAGAAAAGCTATTCTTCCATCCATTTTCATCCTCTTTCATTCTGTATTATTTTTCACTATTAGAAAGAAGCAAATGGGAAAGTTTTTTGTGTGTGTGTTCTTTTTGTCATTGCGATGTTTTCGGGATCAGGACGAAAGGCAAATCCTCGAAATGTAGAAACAGCACTGCCTCTGTTATAAGGAAACTGGAAGCTGTAGTTTTCCACCTTCTGTAGGCACAGCTCCTGCATCCTCGCGTTATTCTTTTCTCCAAAAGGAAACCAGGAAGTTTCTCCTTTAAGAACACGCCGCCTGGACAATCCTCCTTTGCTCCTTTTAAAGGGCTGAACTGCAAGTTTCTGGCTTCTCCAAAATGCAAAACAATTCCTCTCTGCAGTGTTACAACTCCCAGGGTTTAAATACAGAACTGTAATAATATGAATTACATTGAATTGCAGAATATGCAGAGACTCAAGAGGCCTGTTTGTTATTAAACATCAGTGGGCATTTTCTCCTTTCACCGAATCATTGTGAAGATCTATAAGGAAACAAACTGTGGCTTCGTTGGGTGCTTTTCGACGCTTATTGGACCAAGTTCAATATTATTATTGTGTTGTCAAAGGCTTTCATGGCTGGAATCACTGGGTTGCTGTGAGTTTTCCAGGCTGTATGGCCTAGTTCCAGAAGCATTCTCTCCTTACATTTCATCTATATCTATGGCAGGCATCCTCGGGTTGTGAGGCCTGTTGGAAATGAGAGAAGTGGGGTTTATATATCTGTGCAATGTCCAGGGCGGGAGAAAGAAAGAGCTTGCAGCTGCAAAGTCAATCAGTGAGAGTATCTACATAGAGGTCTGTTGGAAACGAGGCGAGTGTATATATATCCATGGAATGATGTCCATGGTTGGAGAAAGAACCCTTGTCTGTTGGAGGCAAGTGAATGTTGCAATTGGCCACCTTGATTAGCATTGAGTAGCTTTGGAACTTCAAAGTCTGGCTGCTTCCTGCTTCGGGGAATCATTTGTTGGAAGGTGTTAGCTGGCCCTGAATGTTTCCTGTCTGGAATTCCTTTGTCTTTTGAGTGTTGCACTTTATTTTCTGTCTTGATTTTAGAGGGTTTTTCTTTTTAAAATACTGGTAGCCTGATTGTGTTCATTTTCACGGTTCCCTCTTTTCTGTTGAAATTGTCCACCTGCTTGTGGATTTCAATGGCTTCTCTGTGCAGTCTGACATTGCGGTGCAGCATTGCTGTGTTCTCAAATAATATTCCGTATCCAGGTTGGTTCATCAAGCGCTCTGCTTGGTTCATCAAGAAGCAACCCGTACACAGCATATTATTTGAGAACACAGAAATGCTGGACTACTCTGACAACAACTATGTTGGACGACACAGAGAAACCATTGAAATTCACAAGAAGCACATGGATAATTTCAACAAAAAGGAGGAAACCATGAAAACGAACCAAATCTGGCTTTCAGTATTTTAAAAACTCTAAAATCAAAACAGTAAATAAAGAGCAATACTATACTCAGAAAATGGGGGAATTCCAGGCAGGAAACATTTAGGGCCAGCTGACACCTCCCAACAAAGGATTCCCCCAAACAGTAACAGCTTTGAAGCTGCAAGACTATTTAGTTCTAATCAAGATGGCCAATTGCAGCATTCACACTTGTCTCTAACAGATGAGAGTTCTTTCTATCAATGCAATTTTCTGGCCTACTTGTTTCTTATCTTCCAATTAATTGACCTCAGACAGTTGTTTCTGCTTCAGTAGCAGCTCTTACCTTTATTTACATTTCATTCATTGCAATAACACTTACTTGTTATCACGGTCAGATGGAAGGGAGAAAAGCCAAGAGAAAGAACAAATGGCGTCCGCTATATTTATACCCCACTGTTATCAGCCTCTTAGTCTATTCCAATATCTTCTTTGTATGTTCCGCGCATGCTTCATCATGCTCCACAACTTAACTCTTTCACAGCTAGCAACATGGAGATTTTAAACTTTCACAATATATATTGACATTTCACTGATACTTTCTCCCACTCTGGACATTCCACAGATATATAAACCTCACTTGCCTTGTTTCCAAAAAACCTCACAACCAGTGAGGATTCCTGCCATCAGTGTGGGTGAAACGTCAGGAGAGAATGCTTCTGGAACATGGCTAGACAGCCCGGAAAACTCATAAAAACCCATTATTATTATTATTATTATTATTATTATTATTATTATTATTATTTTCAGTGAGTGCGTTTTCTGAGTCTTGCAGCCCTTATAACCCTCTTTGGATTTGGAAAAAAGGGCCAAGATGGAATTGGGCACAATGCAAAGCAAACCTCTCCATGAATAAACCTCTTTAGAAAGCCTGGGAAACTAACATTTTGCTGATTTCCGCCAACTTTTCATAGAGTTCTAAGCTTCCTATGGACCAATGTGTGAAAATGTGAATTTTCAGAATGGGAGATGGGTCAGTCTTTTGCTCTTTGCAACCGCAGTTATATTGTCTGCTTTTTGCTGGATGTTTCCTCTCATTTGGATACTACACATCTCCTTTCTGGGGATGATGGAAATTGTACTGCAGTGAAGAAGAAGCTCTAGAGCTCTTAGGTAAGCCTTCATTGGAGTTTCCCATTTGGCATCTCCAAGGAAGCATCCACAATGTAAACACCTTTTGACACTGCTTTAAACTGCAATGGCTGCAAGCACCCACACTATAGAGTTAACACAGTTTGATGGCACTTTGACCGCTAAGGGACCCTGGGAGTTGGTGTGTGTATGTGTGTGCGTGTAGCAGAGGTCTTGCAGAACTGCCTTGCAGAACTGCAAAGTGGCGTCTATAGTGTGGATGCGCTCTGCTTTGGAGGAACACAACTTCGCTTAGGGTGCATTATTACCCAACAAATAATAATTATTTTGGTCTGGTTCAAATGGCAGGCTCTTCTTAAAACTAGCAAAATATTAGACTCCGAGCTCCATTTTTGATACAGACATCCACTGGTTGCAACTTTCCTTCAGTCTTACTATGGGGTCCAAATTTCATTGGGATTGTTTGTATGCTCGTTTGCAAAAATATGTGTGTGTGTGTACTGGCTAGCATATGTATCTCTGTGTGTGTGTGTGTGTGTGCTGACAAGGAATATATATATATAGAGAGAGAGAGCAGAGTGCATCCACACTGTAGAGTTAACACAGTTTTATATCACTTTGATTGCTAAGGGACCCTGGGAGTTTTATGTGTGTATGTATATATGTATGTGGGTAAGTAAATGAGGTGCACAATACACACACATATCAATCAGAGTGCACATACACTGTAGAGTTAACACAGTTTGATGGCACTTTGATCGCTAAGGGACCCTGGGAGTTGGTGTGCATATGTGTGTGTATAGGTAGGTAGGTAAACGAGGTACACAACACACACACACACATATATATCAATCAGGGTGCACCCACACTGTAGAGTTAACACAGTTTGATGGCACTTTGACTGCTAAGGGACTCTGGGAGTTGGTGTGTGTGTAGGTAGGTAAACGAGGTACACAACACACACACACACATCAATCAGAGTGCACCCACACTGTAGAGTTAACACAGTTTGATGGCACTTTGCTAAGGGACCCTGGGAGTTAGTGTGTGTGTGTGTGTGTGTAGGTAGGTAGGTAAACGAGGTACACAACACACACATATATATCAATCAGAGTGCACCCACACTGTAGAGTTAACACAGTTTGATGGCACTTTGACTGCTAAGGGACCCAGAGAGTTGGGTGTGTGTGTGTGTGTATATATATATATATATGTATGTGTGTGTGTGTGTATGAGATAAATTAGGCACTCTCTCTATATAGGCAAATGAGGATATATATATGCATATATATATATACACACACATATACATATACACATACATACACACACAAACACACACACATATAAAATCATTGGGGAAAAGGATGACTTCAGTCCCCAAAGGAGGAACTTGGTGTTTGTTTGTACCTAGAAGCGGTTCATAATATTTTTTCAAGAGGAGCTGCAATGCAGCTTCACGAAAAAGGTCTCCATTCCACCATTTCTTCTTCTTTTCCCCTCCTAAAAATCTCCAAATTGCCTTCCGTATCGCATATTTTACATTGGGGGTGATGGGAGTTGCCATTCCAAACCGACGGTGCTGTATTTAAACCCATTTATGGCTATGATTTGTGGACCATGAACAAGAGACTCTGAGGCTAGATCATTGTTGTTATTATTATTATTTATCCTATTTTTTCCTCTTTTTCATTATTTTTGGGGAGCGTTTAAATCAAGCGAAGGAATACTTGGAGTCACAGTCATTATTTGGACATAACTTTCCTTTTTGTTTCCACCGCGGGAATATTTTGACTGTTATGATATTTATATTTGGGTGGGAAAACAAATCTCTTATTGGCTCCATCATTATTGCATATATTATTATTATTTCCTTATTGGTGGGGGGGGGGGGTTGGGTTTCAACACCAAGAAGGTGTATTAACATTGAAAACAATGGCTGGAAATGACTTGAAAAAGCCCTTTGGAGGAGCCTGGCCTGCCTGCAGCACTTGCCGCCTCTTTAGTCTTGTCTGGAGGAAACACTAGCGCTGGAAACGGTTGTATTCTTTGTGAAATAAAAGCTTTGTCATTAGGATGATGGCGATAAAGATGTATTTTTAATCATCATAACACTATGTTCCTGGGTGATCAATGTCATTCCCTGAATTGGTTCTATCACAAAAACAACTTTGTCTTTGTGGGAGGGACATCACCCTGCGGCACAATATATTATATTATATTGATTATTATTTTATTATATTACTATTTATTTATTTATTTCAAAGTTTTATATACCGACCATCTCACCTCTTTTGAGGGACTCAGACCGGTTTCCAACCATAAAAACACATACAATTGGTAAAACATCACAGTTCATATTACAATAACACATTAAAACAACAAATATATTCAAAACTACAGTGGTCAGTCGTCATACTAAAATCAATTATATATCATCCTCCATCCATATCTTAGGGTGTTGTCTCACTCATCGAAAGCCTGTCTCCATAACCACGTCTTCACCTGTTTCCTAAATGTCAGGATAGAAGGGGCGGTTCTGATCTCCAGTGGGAGAGAGTTCCAGAGTCGAGGGGCCACCACCGAGAAGGCCCTGTCCCTCGTCCCCACCAGACGCGCTTGCGAGGCTGGTGGGACCGAGAGCAGGGCCTCTCCAGACAATAATCTTGATGGTTCATAGGGGAGAATACGTTCGGAGAGGTAAACAGGGCCGGAGTCGTTTAGGGCTTTATAGGTTAACACCAGCACTTTGAATTGTGCTCGGAAGCTAATTGGCAGCCAGTGGAGCTGGTGTAACAGCGGAGTGGTGTGCTCCCTGTACCCAGCACCCGTTAGTAGTCTGGCTGCCGAGCATTGGACTAGCTGCAGCTTCCGGGCAGTCTTCAAAGGCAACCCCACGTAGAGAGCGTTGCAGTAGTCTAAACGGATGTAACCAAAGCGTGGACCACCGTGGCCAAGTCAGACTTCCCAAGGTACGGGCGCAGCTGGCGCACAAGTTTTTATTATAATATATTACACTATGTAACATAATGTTGGTTCCTGGGTGATAAATATTATTTTCTAATTAGTTCTATCATACAAAAAGTCTATTAAACTGCACAAACTTGGTTTTTGCAAGAAGGGCATCATCCTGCAGAGCCCATTTTGCTCTATTTTTTCAATGAAGATCAAGCCTCAACCCATTGAACTTAGTTTGAGGTCGCCACAAAAACAACGATGTTTCTGCAGGATAGCAACTACTTTCAAAGTAAGGATCTGTGTGTCAAGTGGGGTCTAGATCCATTGTTGGCGAGAGTTATGGTACTCTCTGGAAGTGGGAGCCATCTTGGAAAATACACACATAAAGGCATGCATACATTCAAACATGCATACATACAAATAAAAACATGTACACATACATATAAAGATATATACAAATGCATACACTGCCGTCACACCCAGACGCCATAACGTTAAAACTAAAATGTGCTTCTCTATCTGGGCGAACTGCTGGGGGTCTTTTTTGAAGCAATAACTCAATACTTTCAGCAACTGATGCCAGTCAAGATATGAACATCAACAAAATATTTATTTCCAAAGTCCTCGGCAGACTTGGCACAGCTTGATAAAGTTACAACACAAACAGTCAATTTGGGAAACCATAGAGATGTTCTTTTTTTCCCCTTTTCTTCAATTACTGAGGTAACTTTTCTCCAAATGGTAGAAAAAATCCTGGGATCTTTCACCCTAACCCTGAGCTGCTATGGTTAGAAAGAACAGGTCTTCCCCTATCTAAGCTCAAGGTTAGCTTTGAAGATGAAGTAATGCTCAATAGTATTCAATATCTATTTCTCTCGATTTCTCAATAACTCAATTTCTATCTTTAACTCAATTTCTTAATTCCTATTCTTTCTATCTATCTATCTATCTATCTATCTATCTATCTATCTATCTATCTCAGTATCTCAATTGTACTCAATTGCTATTCTATCTATCTATCTCAATTGTACTCACAATGACTTTTCAGAGCTTTGCCTGTCTGACCAACAGCACATCTGAGGCTCTTTTCTCTACTGAAGGAGGCAGGGGAGATTCCAAAATGGAGATCTCAACCCCAGGAAAAAGGGCGGATTCCTAACCCAAAGAGATACTTTCTAAACCAATAACTGCAGAGGGCCTGCAGCCTGGCTTTCCAGACTCTGATAATGTTTAACTTCCAGGGTGCTGCTGGGTCTATAGCAAGCCTAGGGAAATGCAAAGGAATGCTATCCCATGCAGCTAAAAGGCAATGTAAACCATGCTCCTGGAAGACGGAGCATACACTACATACATACATATAAACATACATATGCATGCATGCCCACATAAACATACACACTAACAGGCATACATATAAATAACATGCATACCAACATTCATGCATATATAGAAATAAATACAAATATGCATATAAACATACATACATGCAAAGGTAAAGGTTTTCCCCTGACATTAAGTCCAGTCGTGTCCAACTCTGGGACTTTGGAATTCATCTCCATTTCTAAGCCGAAGAGCCGGCGTTGTCCGTAGACACCTCCAAGGTCATGTGGCCAGCATGACGGCATGGAGCGCCCATATCTTTCCGCCGGAGCGATACCTATTGATCTACCCACATTTGCATGTTTTTGAACTGCTAGGTTGGCAGAAGCTGGGGCTGACAGCGGAAGCTCATGCTGCTCCCCGGATTCGGACCTGCGATCTTTCGGTCAACAAGCTCAGCAGCTCAGCACTTTAACCCACTGTGCCACCGGAGGCTCCTATTAATAATATATCCTATTAACAATATATTAATAATGAATAATAATATATTAATAATATATCCTATCAATAATATAGTACAATATTATAATAATTGTATGTTACATATTACATGTAATACTACCAATAATATTGCAGTATAGCGGTATAGTACAATATAGTAATATAGAATACTAATATTGTGCTAGGCTAATATAATATAGGTATAATATTGATCATAATATTATAATGTAATGCAATATACTACTACTAATACAATATAATAATATAATAATTATATATTAAATGTAATGTTACTAATGCAGTATAGCAGTATAGTACAATATAGTAATATAGACTACTAATAGTGTGCTATGCTAATAATTTATTTTTTGTCGTGTCAGTAGCAGCTTGAGAAACTGCAAGCCCTCACTACCTCTGAGGATGCTTGCCAAAGTGCAGGCGAAACGTCAGGAGAGAATGCCTCTAGACCATGGCCATACAGCCCGAAAAAACCTACAACAACCCAAACTGCAAGTTGCTTCTGGTGTGAGAGAATTGGCCATTTGCAAGGACGTTGCCCAGGGGACGCCTGGATGTTTTGATATTTTAACATCCTTGTGGGAGGCTTCTCTCATGTCCCCGCATGAGGAGCTGGAGCTGATAGAGGGAGCTCATCCGCCTCTCCCTGGATTTGAACCTGTGACCTGTCAGTCTTCAGTCCTGCTGGCATAGGGGTTTAACCCATTGTGCCACCGGGGGCTCCTATGCTAATAATATATTGTATTTACATATAATATTGATAATATAATGTAATGCAATATAATACTAACAATAATGCAATATATTAATTGTGTATTATATATTACATGTAATATTACTAGTAATATTTCAGTATAGCGGTATAGTACAATATAGAGTACTAATATTGTGCTGTGTTAATAATATATATTGTGTGTACATATAATATTGATAATATTACAATACAATGTAATATAATAATACAATATAATATAATTATATATTATATATTACAGGTAATATTACTAATAATATTGCAGTTTAGTTGTATTGTACAATATAGTGCTATGCTAATAATATATAATAATATTTATGATAAGATTATAATGTGATACAATATATATATAATACATGATGATGTTGTTGTTCATTCGTTCAGTCGTCTCCGACTCTTCGTGACCTCATGGACCAGCCCACGCCAGAGTTCCCTGTCGGCCGTCACCACCCCAGCTCCTTCAAGGTCAGTCCAGTCACTTCAAGGATGCCATCCATCCATCTTGCCCTTGGTCGGCCCCTCTTCCTTTTGCCTTCCACTTTCCCCAGCATAATTGTCTTCTCTAGGCTTTGCTGTCTCCTCATGATGTGGCCAAAGTACTTCAACTTTGTCCTCTAGTATCCTTCCCTCCAGTGAGCAGTCGGGCTTTATTTCCTGGAGGATGGACTGGTTGGATCTTCTCGCAGTCCAAGGCACTCTCAGCACTTTCCTCCAACACCACAGCTCAAAAGCATCGATCTTCCTTCCTCAGCCTTCCCTAAGGTCCAGCTCTCACATCCGTAGGTTACTACAGGGAATACCATGGCTTTGACTAGGCGGATCTTTGTTGCCAGCCTGATGTCTCTACTCTTTACTATTTTATCGAGATTGGACATTGCTCTCCTCCCAAGAAGAAAGCGTCTTCTGATTTCCTGGCCACAGTCTGCATCTGCAGTAATCTTTGCGCCTAGAAATACAAAGTCTGTCACGGCCTCCACATTTTCTCCCTCTATTTGCCAGTTGTCAATCATTCTTGTTGCCATAATCTTGGTTTTTTTGATGTTTAGCTGCAACCCAGCTTTTGCGCTTTCTTCTTTCACCTTGATTAGAAGGCTCCTCAGCTCCTCCTCGCTTTCGGCCATCAGAGTGGTGTCATCTGCATATCTGAGGTTGTTAATGTTTCTTCCAGCAATTTTCACCCCAGCCTTGCATTCATCAAGCCCCGCACATCGCATGATGTGTTCTGCATACAAGTTAAAAAGGTTGGGTGAGAGGATGCAGCCTTGCCGTACGCCTTTCCCAATCTTGAACCAGTCTGTTGTTCCGTGGTCAGTTCTGACTGTTGCTACTTGGTCCTTGTACAGATTCCTCAGGAGAGAGACAAGTGGCTTGGTATGCCCATCCACCAAGAACTTGCCACAATTTATTATGATCCACACAGTCATAGGCTTTAGAATAGTCAATGAACAGAAATAGATGTTTTTCTGAAACTCCCTGCCTTTCTCCATTATCCAGCAGATATTGGCAATTTGGTCTCTCGTTCCTCTGCCTTTTCTAAACCCAGCTTGAACATCTGGCAACTCTCGCTCCATGTATTGCTGGAGTCTTCCTTGCAGGATCTTGAGCATTACCTTACTGGCATGAGAAATAAGGGCCACTGTACGGAAGTTGGAGCAGTCTTTCGCATTTCCCTTTTTTGGTATGGGGATATAAGTTGATTTTTTCCAGTCTGATGGCCATTCTTGTGTTTTCCATATTTGCTGGCATATGGCATGCATCACCTTGACAGCATCATCTTTTAAGATTTTAAACAGTTCAGCTGGGATCTCGTCGTCTCCTGCTGCCTTGTTGTTAGCAATGCTTCTTAAGGCCCATTCAACCTCACTCCTCAGGATGTCTGGTTCTAATTCATTCACCACACCGTCAAAACTATCCTCGATATTATTATCCTTCCTATACAGATCTTCTGTATAGTCTCGCCACCTTCTCTTCTCCAGCGCCACAACAAGGCAGTGATCCTTTGCTGGAGATAATTTGTTGTTGTTCATTCGTTCAGTCGTCTCCGACTCTTCGTGACCTCATGGACCAGCCCACGCCAGAGCTCCCTGTCGGCCGTTACCACCCCCAGCTCCCTCAAGGTCAGTCCAGTCACTTCAAGGATGCCATCCATCCATCTTGCCCTTGGTCGGCCCCTCTTCCTTTTACCTTCTACTTTCCCCAGCATAATTGTCTTCTCTAGGCTTTGCTGTCTCCTCATGATGTGGCCAAAGTACATCAACTTTGTCTCTAGTATCCTTCCCTCCAGTGAGCAGTCGGGCTTTATTTCCTGGAGGATGGACTGGTTGGATCTTCTCGCAGTCCAAGGCACTCTCAGCACTTTCCTCCAACACCACAGCTCAAAAGCATCGATCTTCCTTCGCTCAGCCTTCCCTCAGGTCCAGCTCTCACATCCGTAGGTTACTACAGGGAATACCATGGCTTTGACTAGGCGGATCTTTGTTGCCAGTCTGATGTCTCTACTCTTAATACATGATACTAATAATAAAATCCACCTTTTGAGTCTTTTGCAAAAAAAAAAAAAAGCTGCCACCTGCAGTTTCCACTTATGGCCAGCAGGGGCGCTCTTGAGGTTCGGAGGAGCAGGCGCAGAAGCGACGTCACGGGAGGCGGGGTCTCTTCCGCTGTGCGGGCCAATCGGAGGACGCGGATCAGGCGTTCGCGCCGGGCAGCCCGGCCGAGGGGTCCTTCGTGGATAACGAAGGAGGCAAGATGGCGGCGGTGGCAAGAGGATTCGGAGCAGCGGCCTTGGGGAGGCTGCGGGGCCGGTAGGTGGCCTTTATAGGAAAGAAGGGCCCGGAAACCGCAATAGGCCGAGTCCTAAAGCAGCAGCCGGCTGTTTAGGCACTTTTTGCTTTGTTGGACTACAACTCCCAGAAGCCTCTCAGCCCGCCCGCCATGCAGGGAATTCTGGGAGTCGTAGTTCTTTCCCCAAAGCCCTGTTTTCTTGGTGTCGGGCCGTTATATCAGCCTAACTTTACCTCCCTGTCTGCAAATCAACATATTGATGATCTCCTTATGCATATTCTAATTTAATGCACGGAGTGTCAGGTGAACACAAAGTTTCTCGCTGCCTGCAAAATAGCATATGCATAAACAATAATATTCATCAGCTCATGAGATGGTAGAACAGAAGCCTTCCGAAGCTCTAGGTGCTCTTACTGCCTATTACAGGGAAAACCAGCTGATCCCCAACCCATCTAAAACACAGACATGTGCCTTTCATCTCAAGAACAGAGAAGCATCCCGAGCTCTGAAGATCACCTGGGAAGGAATCCCACTGGAGCATTGCAGCGCACCCAAATACCTGGGAGTCACTCTGGACCGTGCTCTTACCTACAAGAAGCACTGCCTGAACATCAAGCAAAAAGTGGGTGCTAGAAACAATATCATACGAAAGCTGACTGGCACAACCTGGGGATCACAACCAGACACAGTGAAGACATCTGCCCTTGCGCTATGCTTCTCTGCTGCTGAGTACGCATGCCCAGTGTGGAACACATCTCACCACACTAAAACAGTGGATGTGGCTCTTTGAGACATGCCGCATTATCACGGGGTGTCTGCGTCCTACACCACTGGAGAAATTACACTGCTTAGCCGGTATTGCACCACCTGACATCCGCCGGGAAATAGCTGCCAATAGTGAAAGGACCAAGGCAGAGACATCTCCAGCTCATCCCTTTGGATATCAGCCAGCACGTCAACGACTTAAATCAAGAAATAGTTTTCTAAGATCTACAGAGACACTCGCTGGAACACCTCAGCAAGCGAGAGTCCAAAAGTGGCAGGCTCAAACCCAGAACCTCAATCAATGGCTGATACCAAATGAGAGACTCCCCCCTGGGCACACAGAGGACTGGGCGACTTGGAAGGCGCTGAACAGACTGCGCTCTGGCACCACGAGATGCAGAGCCAACCTTGAGAAATGGGGCTACAAAGTGGAATCCACAACATGCGAGTGTGGAGAAGAGCAAACCACTGACCACCTGCTGCAATGCAACCTGAGCCCTGCCACATGCACAATGGAGGACCTTCTTGCGGCAACACCAGAAGCACTCCAAGTGGCCAGATACTGGTCAAAGGACATTTAATCAACTACCAAACACAAATTTTGTATTTTGTCTGTTTGCTTTGCGTTGTTCTGTTAGAAATGTAATATAATTTGACTGGTTGTCCTGACACGACAAATAAAATAGCTCATGCATATGCTAATTTATATATGAAGCATCCTTTCCTCAAAAAAAGTATGAACACAAAAGTTTCTCCCTGGATTAAAATTTGCATATTCATAAATATATTCATAATACCCATGAGCTTATTATGCATGTGCTAATTTATGCACCAAGTGTCAGGTGAACACAAAGTTTCTCCCGGCCTGCAAGTTGGCATATTCATAAACATATCGATAATAATCATGAGCTCATTATGCATATGCTAATTTATGCATGAAGTGTTCGGTGCATTTCTTTTTCTCAAATAAAAGTACGAACCCAAATTCTCCCTTCCTACAAGTTAGCATATTCATAAACCTATTAATAATAGTCATGAGCTCCTTATGCCTTTGCTAATTTATGCATGAAATGTCAGGTGAACACAGATTCTCCCTGCCTGCAAATTAGCATATTCATAAACATTATTTATTTATGTATCGTGTCATCAGCAACCATACCATTGTTTTACATTTCTAACAGAATAAAACAAACAAACAGATTTAAAAAAAACACAGATTTTGCAAACTTGGTAGTTGGTTAAATGTCCTTTGACCAGTATCTGGCCACTTGGAGTGCCTCTGGTGTTGCCGCAAGGAGGTCCTCCATTGTGCATGTGGCAGGGCTCAGGTTGCATTGCAGCAGGTGGTCAGTGGTTTGCTCTTCTCCACACTCGCATGTCGTGGATTCCACTTTGTGGCCCCATTTCTGAAGATTGGCTCTGCATCTCGTGGTGCCAGAGCGCAGTCTGTTCAGCGCCTTCCAAGTCGCCCAGTCTTCTGTGTGCCCAGGGGGGAGTCTCTCATCTGGTATCACCCATGGATTGAGGTGCTGGGTTTGGGCCTGCCACTTTTGGACTCTCGCTTGCTGAGGTGTTCCAGCGAGTGTCTCTGTAGATCTAAGAAAACTATGTCTTGATTTAAGTCGTTGACGTGCTGGCTGATACCCAAACAAGGGATGAGCTGGAGATGTCACTGCCTTGGTCCTTTCACTATTGGCTGCTACTTCCCGGCGGATGTCAGGTGGTGCAATACCGGCTAAGCCAGTGGTTCTCAACCTTCCTAATGCCGCGACACCTTGATACAGTTGTGCATGTTGTGGTGACCCCCAATCATAACATTATTTTTATTGGTACTTCATAACTGTAATTTTGCTATTGTTATGAATTGTAATGTAAATATCTGATATGCAGGATGTATTTTCATTCACTGGACCAAATTTGGCACAAATACCCAATAAATTTGAATGCTGGTGAGGTTGATTTTGTCATTTGGGAGTTGTAGTTGCTGGGATTTATAGTTAACCTACAATCAAAGAGCTTTCTGAACTCCACCAATGATGGAATTTAACCAAATGTGGCACACAGGACTCTCATGACCAACAAAACACTAGAAGGGTTCGGTGGGCATTGGCTTTGAGTTTGGGAGTTGTAGTTCACCTACATCCAGAGAGCACTGTGGACTTAAACAATGATGGATCTGGACCAAACTTGGCATGAATATTCCACATGCCCAAATGTGAACACTGGTGGAGTTTGGGGGAAAAAGACCTTGACATTTGGGAGTTGTAGTTGCTGGGATTTATAGTTCACCTACAATCAAAGAGCATTCTGAACCCACCGAATGATAGAATTGGGCCAAACTTCCCACACAGAACCACCATGATCAACAGAAAATACTGTGTTCTGTCTTGGTCCTTTCACTATTGGCTGCTACTTCCCGGCGGATGTCAGGTAGTGCAATACCGGCTAAGCAGTGTAATTTCTCCAGTGGTGTGGGGCGCAGACACCCTGTGATAATGCGGCATGTCTCATTAAGAGCCACATCTACTGTTTTAGTGTGGTGAGATGTGTTCCACACTGGGCGTGCGTACTCAGCAGCAGAGTAGCATAGCGCAAGGGCAGATGTCTTCACTGTGTCTGGTTGTGATCCCCAGGTTGTGCCAGTCAGCTTTCGTATGATATTGTTTCTAGCACCCACTTTTTGCTTGATGTTCAGGCAGTGCTTCTTGTAGGTCAGAGCACGGTCCAGAGTGACTCCCAGGTATTTGGGTGTGCTGCAATGCTCCAGTGGGATTCCTTCCCAGATAATCCTCAGAGCTTGGGATGCTTGTCTGTTCTTAAGGTGAAAGGCACATGTCTGTGTTTTAGATGGATTAGGGATCAGTTGGTTTTCCCTGTAATAGGCAGTAAGAGCACCTAGAGCTTCGGAGAGCTTCTGTTCAACCATCTCAAAGCTCCCTGCTTGAGCAGTAATGGCACGATCATCAGCATAGATGAAACTCTCTGTCCCTTCTGGCAGTGGCTGGTCATTTGTGTAGATGTTGAACATGGATGGAGCAAGCACGCTCCCCTGAGGCAGGCCGTTCTAAACATAATAATATTCACAAACTCATTATACATATACTAATTTGTGCATGAAGTGTCAGATGCATTACCTTTTCTTTAAAAAAATTACTTTCTCCCTGCCTACAAGTTAACATATTTATAAACATATACATAATATCCATAGCTTATTATGCATATGCTAATTTATGCATGAAGTGTCAGGTGCATTACCTTTAAAAAATAATGGAAAGTTTCTTCCTGTTTTGCAAATTAACATATTCATAAATGTATGAATAATATTCATGAGCCATTATGCATATGCTAATTTATGCACTAAGTGTCAGGTTAACACAAAAGTGAGCTCATTATGCATATGCTAATTTATGTGTGGAGTGTCAGATTGTCAGGAGTCAATTTCTGAGGGTATGAAGACATCACAAATTCCCTCCATGGCATCCTGACTGAATTATCCTGGCTTAATCAATTCTCTCTCTGTGACATTTTGAAGCCAGCAGAGGGCGCTGGAAACCTTGTATTGGAACTTGTGAAGCAACAAGTTCTAATAAGGAAACTGAGAAGAGGGGAAGATAATAATAATAATAATAATAATACTTTATTTGTACCCTGCTACCATCTCCCCAAGGGACTTGGTGCGGCTTACATGAGGCCGAGCCCACAATACATCAGCAAAAACAACAACAGCAGCAATACAAAACAATAAAATGAAACTCATAAACAAAAAACAAGCAGTACACATTAACAATAGCACAACAACGTTTAAAAACCTATGGCTGGGCCATAAGTAATAATTAAAAATTTAAAAAATAATGCTGAGCATGACCAGGTGAAATATATAACTAGGATAGATGGGCAGGAAAGGTGTATAAAAGGAAGTGGTGGTGGGAAAAAGTCATTAGTGTCTGTCTTTGTTGCAGAAATACAAGCAATATATCCATTTCAAAGCAAAACGGCTTGTGAGTGGTTATTTAATATTGCTATATAGATCCTACAGTCTGACACAGATGCATTTCCTTTTCTCAAAAAAATTATGAACACAAAAGTTTTTTTGGAAAAGGAAATGTACCTGACACTTAAATTAGCATATGCATAATGAGCTCATGGATAATATTATTATGTTTATGAATATGCTAATCTGCAGATAGGATAAACTGTTGTGCTATTAGTGAGTTGCTGTGAGTTTTCCGGGCTGTTTGGCTATGTTTCAGTAGCATTCCCTCCTGACATTTTGCCTGCATCTGTGGCTGATATCATCTTCAGAAGTTTGCTCAGAGGTCTTTGGAGCAATTTATTCTACAGTGGAGATGTAAATATCCCTGGTTGGATCTGGAATTGGGACGTTACTGCTCAAATGTGTCTTCTGTCTTTTCCTTTCAGCTTCTGCCATTTGGGATTGAGAAGTCTTCATTCAACAGCCAAACAGCCTCAGCACTTTGCTGCACTCCAGAGGTTCCCAGCTCGGCCTGCAACGCTGCAGTCGGGTGAGCGTTCAATGAGGGAATGCCACTAAAGAGGAATCCGTCATGCTAAGGGACTTCTTCGTGAGGTTTTATGAACCATGCATGCGGTTACCATCTTTACCTTGTGTCTCATGCAAACCTCAATTTTCAAAACTCTGAAACTTAGGAAAGTATTTGGTTGCTGTGAGTTTTCTGGGCTGTCTGGCCAACAGATTTCATTCTCTCCTGACATTTCACCTACATCTGTGGCTAATGTTATCCTCAGAAGTTCTGTTGGCAGTGAAGCAAATGGAGTGTATATGTAATAATGTCCAGGATGGGAGAAAAAATCCTTGTTTGTTGAAAGCAAGTGTGAATGTCCCAATTAGCAACCTCTGGTGGGGTTCACAGGACTCTTTAATTGCAGGTGAACTTTAAATCCCAATACCTACAATCCCAAATGTGAAGGTTGTAAAGAACTCCTTACCTTAAGCAGCTAGAATGTGGACCTGGCGAGGCCCTGACGGCCACCTTAGGATAGAGAAACAGGGAGACACCATCTTAGTTAAGGGGTTTCTAAAGGGGGAGTGTCCTAATCCAGGAAGCAGAGAATAGACGGCCAGGATTGGTTAGAAAATAGGGGGCGGAGCCTAGCGTTCAAAAAGAAAAAAAAGTACCTTTTAAACTGAGGCTTGAGTTGGCAATTGGAATTTGTCCGTTGGGAGTTTGTCAGTTGGTGATAACAGTTGGTGTTAGATAGGAGAGATGGGTTAATCTTTAGTGGTATTCAAGAGCTAGAGAACTTAGCTAAGAATACAGATAGTGGAACAGGACCTTGTTTGTGGTGTGTTCTTTATTCCTGAGGAAGGCTAGGCCAAAGAATATTGACTAGGTTCCCAAAAGGGGGAATTTTGTTTGGAATTATTATCAGCGATTAATTTCCTGAGATAATCTCCTGATTTGTTAACATCAAGATTTGAACTCAGAACCCATCTAAGAATTGTACATAATAAGTAACCAGAAGCTTGTGTACCAGTAACTTACTGAAACCACTGCGCATTTGTACCAGAAGTTTAAGCCTGTTAAATAAACGTTTTATTATTGTTAACACCTTATAACAGCTTCAGTGTGAATATCATTGTGATCGGGGTGAGAAGGGCAGCATATAAATGTTTATATATATGTGTGTGTGTGTGTGTGTGTGTGTGTGTGTGTTTACTCTTCATAATTCAAAACAACATATGTATAATCATGTGATCAGTTGCATCAACTCAGATATTTTTTTTAGAGAGATTTAAAATTGTCTTTCTTTGTTCATGTGGAGAAACTCCTTCCAGCAGTTCTTGAAGTAAGAGCACACTCCAAACTCAGTCTCTCTCGCTTCTTCTCTCGCCATCTCTCTGTGCACTTGCATAGCTAAAGCCTGAACAAAAATGTAACAGTACCCAAAAGTCCCAGGCTCAGGCTGCTCCCCATGCATTGCCCAACCAATCGGTTTCATGTATCTTATTTTACAGTAGACGCACACACATTAACTGATTTCTTGCGTGCTCCAACAAAACCGCCTTGAGTTGCCTCCAGGTTGAGAGGGGTGGTATATAAATACGGTAAATAAATAAACATTGATAGTAAAGGCTCAGAGGAGAAGATTAGAAAAAGACAGGACAATATAAGAAGACAGAAAGGTCAATGTGAATGCTAGATGATAAGAATCCACTTGCTTTTGAAATAGAAGATATTGCAGATGGAATTCCCTTATATGTTAGAGAATATGTATAGCAATTCCCTCCCATTTCACACCCCCGGTGATACAATAGAATCCTGCATAGAATTGATTTACTAACAAAACTGCAACCAACATATCACATTTCTATAATATGTCTTGTTTATGGTGTTTCCTTTTAGAGGTGTTGGTACGGTCAATGTTCATCCAGACTCAAGACACCCCGAATCCAAACAGCCTGAAGTTCATTCCGGGAAAGCCGGTCTTGCCGTCCAGGACCATGGAGTTCACCTCGCCTGCTTCCACCTATTGCTCGCCCTTAGCCAGGTGAGAGACGGTGCCGTGGGTCTGTGCATGCAATTTGACGCCACCTTCACTTCCAATGCTCAATGCTATGAGGTCCTTGGAGTTGTAGTTCTATAAGGCCCTTAGCCTTCTTCTCTGCCGAGAGTGATGGTGCCTCCAAACTACAACTCCCAGGATTCCATAGCATTGGAAGTTAAAAGTGTGGCCAAACAGCATTTATTCTACAGTGCGGACATGCCCAGAGTTTTCTGATATATCTGCTGGTCATTCATACCCAGCAAAAGTGAGTTGTGAATCTTCCTTTTCAGGAATGCATGGGACGGGAAGCGCGTTGGGTTTTGGAGTGTTTTGGATTTCTTACTTAGGCGATCCCTTGTAGTCAGAGGATGATGGTCCTCCAAGGTCGGTGTTCTGGCGGTGGGTCCGTAGGTGATCTGCATCTTCTCCCACTGTGAGGACATTGGTTTCCAGGTGGGGGTTGGCTTGACACGCCTTCCTCTTCGCACGTTTCTCCCTTTCGCCCTCCATTTGTGCCTCTTCAAATTCTGCAGCACTGGTCACAGCTGACCTCCAACTGGAACTCTCAAGGGCCAGGGCTTCCCAGTTCTCAGTGTCTATGCCAGAGTTTTTAAGGTTGGCTTTGAGCCCATCTTTAAATCTCTTTTCCTGCCCACCAACATTCCGTTGAGTTCGGAGTAGAGCAATTGCTTTGGAAGATGGTGGTCGGGCATCCGGACAACATGTTTAGTCCAGCGGAGTTGATGGCAGAGGACCATTGCTTCAATGCTGGTGGTCTACAATTATTATATTGAATTATTCTTAGTATTATATTGTATTACATTATAATATTATCAATATTACATGT
>NW_026847882.1:20919986-20942126 GCF_025583915.1 Anolis sagrei ordinatus | reverse complement strand
TTGTATTATTGTGTAGGCATCGAATTGTGCCATTTTGTAAGCTGCCCTGAGTCCCCCCTCGGGGGTTGAGAATGGCGGGGTAGAAGTATACAAAATAAATAAATAGATAAATACATATTACTATATTATATTATACCACTATACTGCAATGTTTGCCATATTATATGTAATATATAATATACAATTGTTATATTTTATTATTCTTAGTATATTATATTTTAGTATTATGATCAATATTATATGTACATACAGTATATTATCTTATTAGCATAGCGCAATATTATTATTATATATTACTATATTGTACTATACCATTATACTGTAATATTTTTTCTTTGTTTTCCTTTCCTTTTTCGATAGGCAGCTGTTCAGGATCGAAGGCGTTAAAAGCATCTTCTTTGGGGCCGACTTCATCACGGTCACAAAGGTAGGCCCCAATCATCCTTGTTTACAGCATTCTGCCTTTAAAACATGCTTTTCCTGCTTCTTGGCAGAAGGGGTTTGGACTGGATGGCCCACAAGGTCTCTTCCAACTCAACGATTCTATGATCCTATGCTTCAAAATAGACGGCAGCAAAGATTTGTGTCTGGGTTTTTTGTTTTTGTTTTGTTTGTTGCACAAAGCTCTGCCTTGTTTTCTCCCCATTGCAACCAGAGGAGGAAGATTTTTCCAAACTTCGTTGCCAGACCCCATTTATCACCCCTTCTTTCTTTCTGTTTTTGCAAAACTCTGTAAAGGATTCCTTTTTTAAAAGACACATTAAAGCAGTTGCTGGTTAATGGTTCTTTTCCCACGGGAAACAAACACAATGGAGAAAAAAACCCCACACAAAAAAACAAACACAATGGAGAAAAAAATGCATAGACTGCTTTAAAAATGTAGTCGAGTCTCACTCGAGGAGACTCGCAGTAAAAGTCATAGAATCCTAGAGTTGGAAGAGACCTCATGGACCATCCAGTCCAACTCCCTGTCAAGAAGCAGGAAAATCACATTCAGAGCACCCCCAACAGATGGCCATCCAGCCTCTATAATCCATATTTCAATGTTGCATATTGCAAGTGCAATATAACAATATAACATTGCAATGTTGCATATTGCGATATATTAGACTATAATGCATTGCAATATTACATATTGTAATATAATAATATAACATATTTCAGAATTGCATATTGCATTTTGCAATATATTGGAATATAAGATATATTGCAATGTTACATATTGCCATATAACAATATAACATTGCAATGTTGCATATTGCAATATATTACAATATAATGCATACTGCAATGTTGCATATTGCAATATAACAATATAACATATTGCAATGTTGCATATTGCGATATATTACAATACAATGCGTATTGCAATGTTACATATTGAAATAAAACAATATAACATATTGCAATATTGCATTTTTCATTTTGCAATATATTGGAATATAACATATATTGCAATGTTGCATATTGCAAGTGCAATATAACATTGCAATGTTGCATATTGCAATATAACAATATAACATATTGCAATGTTGCATATTGCGATATATTACAACACAATGCATATTGCAATGTTACATATTGAAATAAAACATTATAACATTGCAATGTTGCATATTCCATTTTGCAATATATTGGAATATAACATTGCAATGTTGCATATTTCAAGTGCAATATAACAATATAACATTGCAATGTTGCATATTGCGATATATTACAATATAATGCATATTTCAATGTTGCATATTGAAATATAACAATATAATATTTGCATTATTGCATATTTCAAGTGCAATATAACAATATAACAGTGCAATGTTGCATATTGCATTGTATTACAATATAATGTATATTGCAGTGGTACATATTGCAATATAACAATATAACATATTGCAATGTTGCATATTGCATTTTGCAGTATATTGGAATATTAACATATATTTTCAATGATGCATATTTCATATTGCAATATAACAGCAATTTATTCATTCTACAGTGTATATGCGCCCATGTTTCAACTCAGTGGCACCTTGGAGACCATCTTTTTTTTCAGAAATGTTTTCTCTGCCTTAAGTAAGAAAAGATGTCCATTGCAGAACAGCTGCAATTCATGAAGCTCTTTCTCGAAAACCTTTCTAGGAAAGCGAGGACGTGGATTGGAACTTAATAAAGCCAGACATTTACGCCACAATCATGGACTTCTTTGCCTCCGGCCTCCCTGTCATCACTGACGAGGCCCCTCGCCCAGAGACAGGTGAGCGGATGATGTTCTGAAGTGGAAAAGGTGGACGTCCAAGGTGGAGGCAAAGCGGCAACTTGAAGAGTCCACCCCTTCATGTTCTCCTTGCCGACTTCCAGGCGCAACATCATCATCACAACCATTGTCCTTACTTGTACCTGTCTTTGCTCTTGGGAACTGAAACCCAAAGCAGTTCACAATCGTAAGGAATGTACAAAAACTGGGGAGTTTTATTCCAGATTCATTTAGAGAATCTCTGTTGTCAATCAGAGAGAGAGAGAGATCCTATTTATGCCATCAGGTATAGGCATAGTTAGATAGATAGATAGATAGATAGATAGATAGATAGATAGATAGATAGATAGATGATAGATAGATAGATAGATAGATCTTTTATATTTTATATTATAATTATATATTTTATATTACATGATATTGTACTATGCTAATAATATAATATATTGTATGTATGTATGTATGTGTATATATATATATATATATATCTTGTAAGCCGTTCTGAGTCCACTTCGGGTGAGAAGGGCGGCATATAAATGTTGTAAGTAAGTAAATAAATAAATAAATAGGGATGGATAGATAGATCACTAGATAGATCAGGAAAAGGGATGGATGGATAAGAGATAGGAATCAGGATATAGGGATGGATAGGTCAGGAATAGGGATAGATAGATAAATCGATAGATACAGATTATAGGGATGGATAGATCGATCAGTAGATCAGGAATAGGGATGGATGGATAAGAAATGGGGATAAGATATAGGGATGGGTGGATGGATTAGGAATAGGGATAGATAAAAGATAAGCATAAGGGTGGATGGATAGATAAGTAGGTAATGAATAAGCATGGATAGAGAGAAAATAGGAATGGATGGATGGATAAGATAGGAATGATAAAGATAGGGATGGATAGATCGATTAATCGGTCAGGAATAGGGAGGGGTAGATAGATAAGGAATAGGAATGGGTAACGAAAGAGAATAGGGATGGATGGATAGATGGATCTATAGATAGATAGATAGATAGATAGATAGATAGATAGATAGATAGATAGAGTAAAGAGAATAGGGATGGATGGATGGATGGATGGACGGACGGATAGATAGATAGATAGATAGATAGATAGATAGATAGGGGATAGGGATGAATAAATAAATCAGGAATAGGGATGGATGGATGGATAAGAGAATAATGATAAACATAAGGATAGATAGATTGGTCAGTCAGTCTTGAATAGGGATGGATAGATAGATAAGGAATAGTAATGGGTAGAGAGAATAGGGATGGATGGATGGATGGATAGATAGATAAGAAATAGGAATGAAAAGAGAGAATAGGGATGGATGGATGGATAGGGATGAATAAATAGATCAGGAATAGGGATGGATGAATAAGAGATAGGAATAATGATAAAGATAGGGATGGATAGATTAATCAGTCGTCAGGAATAGGGATGGATAGATAGATAAAGGGATGGATAGGGAGAGAGAAAATAAGGGTAGATAGAGGGATGGATAGATACATAGATACAGAGAGAGAGAGAATAGATCTTAACACCGGCCATTGTTTCTGTTATTCTCAAGCTCCCTCTGAGGAAGATGACGAAGTTGTGCTTATGATAAAAGAGCTGCTGGACACCAGGATAAGGTACATCCATCACTTTATTGGATCTAATGTGTAGGTTTAAAGCAGGGGTGTGTGCGTGTGTGTCAGGGAGTCCCAAATAATAACAATAATTATTATTATGATGTAAACAACAGATATATTACCATAAAACAAATATCACAACCAAAGACGAGGTTGTCTTCTCCCCAAAGGCATTTTGTTATTATATTTATTTTTATAGGCCACTTTTCCCTCTCTTAAAAAAGTTTAAAAATGGCTAAACGTTCCTAAAAGGATGTCCAATTCAGTCCACTGAAAACAGCAAAAGCAAATGCCTATATACAGACAACAAAAATGAAATGTACCCTTGAAAGGTACATGACCTGGCAACATCACATATGGGAATTACTACTACTACTACTATTTTACTGACATAAAAGCACAGTATGCCACAGTAAATGAGATCTATATGCTGGATTTTGTATCATAAAATCACAAGTCAAACACTTCCCAAGCGTCTAGGACTGTGTGATGTATTTTTGAATGATGCGTTCAGATCCAAGTAAGGCGACCTTTTGCAGTTGACAATGTTTGTCAATGTTTATTGTTTCCAAATGCCGGCTAAGGTCTTTTGGCACAGCACCCAGTGTGCCAATGACCACTAGGACCACCTGTACTGGTTTATGCCAGAGCCTTTGCCATTTGATTTTGAGGTCCTGATAGCGGCTGAGTTTTTCCTGTTGTTTTTCCTCAATACGACTGTCACCTGGTATTTATTTATTTATTTATTTATTTCCGATACTTTTACCCCGCACTTCTCAACCCCCGAGGGGGGACTCAGGGCGGCTTACAAAAAGGCACAATTTGATGCCTGTACAGTTACACATAATATACAATCATAGTTAAAATAATTATCACAGTTAAAATAAACGAAACAATCAATATACAACACATCATATAGAAACTATTCACATGCTCAGCATTCGTCTTTCCGGGTTCCAATTCCGTTCCAGTTTGACATTTCCTGGACATCGTCATGCCCTTTCTTTACCTGCCCGGTTGTCCAAAAGCCTGGTCCCAAATCCATGTCTTTAGTTTTTTCCTGAAAGAAAGGAGTGAGGTCGCTGATCTAATCTCCCCGGGGAGCGAGTTCCACAGGCGGGGGCCACCACCGAGAAGGCCCTGCTCCTCGTCCCCGCCAGCCTCACTTGTGATAGAGGCGGGGTCAAGAGCAGGGCCTCCCCAGCCGATCTTAAACTCCAGGGTGGGACGTAGAGGGAGATTTGTTCGGACAGATACACTGGGCCAGAGCCATATAGGGTTTTGTAGGTCAAAACCAGCACATTGAATTGTCCTCGGAACTGGATCGGCAGCCAGTGGAGCTGACACAACAGGGGGGTGGTATGCTCCCTGTATGACGCTTGGCTGCCTTCCCCTGGACTAGTTGAAGTTTCCGAACAGTATGGCAACATCAATAATCCAAACTTTTTTCTTTTCCACAATCGTGATGTCTGGTGTTCCAAAACTTTGTCACTCTGGATTCAAAAGTCCTACATTATTTATCCGTGTTCATTTTGCACGACCTTTGCAGGTTTATGATTCCACCAATTCTTTACTGCTGGTAGGTGGTACTTGTGACATAAGTTCCAGTGAATCATTTGGGCCACAGAGTTGTGACTCTGTTTGTAGTCTGTCTCGCGATTTTCTTGCAACAGCTGAGAATATGGTCCATGGTTTCATCAGCTTCCTTGCACAGTCTGCATTTTGGGTCATCCGCTGATTTTTCGATTCTGGCCTTAATGGCATTTGTCTCCTTCAGTGTTCCACTCATGAGCCATAACCAGGTCTTCTCTCTGTTCTTCTCTGCTGGACGGTTCTCTGTGGATGCAATATTGGCTGCAGTTTTTTTTTGTGGCGTCTTTTGCTGCAACTTATGCTCTTAGATAGGCAAACAGCCGTGTTTGGTCTGACACGTTGCGCCCTAAACGCCACACATGCTCTAGTTCCCTCTGCATACACTTCATGGCTGCCAGCTCTTTGTTGAACCAAGGCTTTAACAATGTATTTTTCAAATATATTTCTATGTTTAGTTCTCTTTTAATGTTTTTACGTGTTAGAGCCAGAATAAGAACCCCAGAGGCCATCCAGTCCAGACCTTTCCTCAATCAAGATCTGTGTTTTGAGGAATGATCTGAACTAGATGAGACTCCTTTCTAGCTCTGGGATTCTCCATGCTCTGTGAATAGAGAGCTTTTATGGCTCCGAACGGTAAATATTTGCTTCAATATCAGAAAGTCAATATCAGTGGGACATGAGAGAGAACCTTTTTGTGCCCAAAACGAGAAGCAAAGCTCTGAATGGGAGGCTTCACTTTGCCAGCTGCTGCAAACACCAGAAACCCATTGGCTGCAATAAAATTGATACAAGCCACTCTGAATGAATGCATTCATTCTGTGCAAGAAGAAGCACAGAGCCTCTGTAGGGATATAATGGTGACCAATGTTAGTTGGTTTCTGCTTCTACCAACTTTTGCCATAAATTCAAATAGTTAGAATAAATAGCCTGATGCATTTTGAATGAGGGGCTCTTGCCTGAATCGCTCTTTAAAAGCTGCTCTTTATCTATTTATTTTAATTGGGATTATTATTGTTATTATTATTATGTTTATGTTTATTTATACCCTGCTTTATCTCTCCCAAAGGAGACTCAAAGCTGTATCTATTATGTTTATATTTATTTATACCACACCTTATCCCTTCCGAAGGAAAACCCAAAGTGGCTATGTATCCATTATTATTATTATTATTATTATTATTATTATTATTATTATTATTTATACCCTGCTTTATCTCTCCCAAAGGAGACTCAAAGCTGTATCTATTATTATGTTTATATTTATTTATACCACACCTTATCCCTTCCGAAGGAAACCCAAAGCGGCTATGTATCCATCATCATCATCATCATCATCATTATTATTATTATTATTATTATTATTATTATTATTTATACCCTGCTTTATCTCTCCCAAAAGAGACTCAAAGTGGCTATGTATCTATTATTATTATTATTATTATTATTATTATTATTTATTTATACCCTGCTTTATCTCTCCCAAAAGAGACTCAAAGTGGCTATGTATCTATTATTATATTATTATTATTATTATTATTATTATTATTTATACCCTGCTTTATCTCTCCCAAAAGAGACTCAAAGTGGCTATGTATCTATTATTATTAATAATAATAATAATAATAATATGTCCATTTATATCCTGTTTTATCTCTCCCAAAGGAGACTCAAAGCGGATACATATCTACTATTAGTTTTAGCATGTATTATTGAGGGAAAGACCAATGAGAGGAAGAGAGAGCCCGTTCCATCTTCTGGACCCTTTGCCCTCCCTGTTTTTCAGGCCAACGGTCCAGGAAGACGGGGGCGATGTTCTCTTCAAGGGCTTTGAAGACGGGATCGTTCAGCTGAAATTGCAGGGCTCCTGCACCAGTTGCCCCAGTTCCATCATCACCCTCAAGAACGGGATCCAGAACATGTTGCAGTTCTACATCCCAGAGGTCGAAGGCGTGGAGCAGGTAGGCAACCTTGGGAAGGAAGGCCTTTTGGGGTAATGAAGAGACAAAGGTTGGAATAATTGAAATCCGTCCCATTTGCTTTGACATAACAAATATTCAAAAAATTTGCTGATAATAACTGTTTAACTCAGGCATGGGCCGAACAGCCGGTATGCTGTTTGGAATTATGGGAGTTGGAGTCCAAAAGAGTCCAAAACACCTGGAGGTCCGAAGTTTGCCCATGCCAGTTTTCAGTTTTTCTGGATGTAGGTGAACTACAACTCCCAGATTCTGAGGGCAATGACTCCCAAGCTCCGCCTGTATTCACAGTTGGGCATGTTGGGTCTGTGTGCCAAGTATAGTCCAGATCTGTTAATGATGGGGTTCAGAGTGCTCTAGGTTCAGGAAACTGCAACTCCCACATGAGTGGGTCAGTCGCCCACAAATACCTCCAGTATGTTCTGTTAGTCACCAGGGTCCTGTGTGCCATGTTTTGTCCAGATCCGTCATTGGTGGGGTTCAGAGTGCTCTGGATTCAGGGTGAACTGCAACTCCCACACATCATCATCATCATCATTATTATTATTATTAGACCTTTAAGCATTGGAACGTCATGGCAGTGTATGGCATGGAGATACATTGACCATAGAGTTAAATAGAATCTTCTGATGAAACTCTATAGCGGGATACAGGAATTCAGGCTTTTGCTCAGCCATGTCTTTCTAAAAAGTCAATTAAAAAGTTAATAATAATAATAATAATAATAATAATGTTTATTTATATCCCGCTTTTTCTCTCTATACGGAGACTCAAAGTGGCTCACAATTAAAAGCATTACAATGCAACTTAAAATATAAAAATATGCAAATATTAAAAAAGCATCATTATTATATACTACTATTAGTATACTATTAGTATTATATTGAATATATTTATTTATTTACAGCATTTATATGCCGCCCTTCTCATCCCGAAGGGGACTCAGAGCAGCTTACAAGATATTTACATACAATATATTATATTATTAGCATAGTACAATATCAGTATTATATATTACTATATTGCACTATACCATTATATTGTAATATTATTAGTAATATTACATGTAATGTAAATATATAATTATAATTCTAATATTGTATTATTATTACTAGTATTATATTGTATTACATTATAATATTATAAATATTATATGTATATACAATATACTGTATATTGTGATATAAGCAGAAGACAAGATGGAAATGTCTTCTGCTCCCCTCTTTCCTCATTATTTTTATATATGGTATTATTAGTATTTTATATATGGTATTATTAGTATTATATTGTATTACATTACAATATTATTAATATTATATGTATATATAATATATTATATTGAATTATATTGCATTATATTGTGTTACAATATTACTCATAGTATTATACATAGTATACAATATATTATTAGTATATAATACTACTAGCCGCTCCCTGCCACGTGTTGCTGTGGCCCACATAGGGGTTCTGTGTGGGAGGTGTAGCTTAATTCTATCGTTGGTGGGGTTCAGAATGCTCTGTGATTGTGGGTGAACTATAAATCCCGGCAACTACAACTCCCAAATGTCAAGATTCTATTTCCCCCAAACTCCACCAGTGTTCACATTTCAGCATATTGAGTATTTGTGTAGAGTTTGGTCCAGATCTATCTTTGTTTGAGTCCACAGTGATCTCTGGATGTAGGTGGACTACAACTCCAACACCAAAGGACATGGCCCACGAAACCCTCCCAGTATTTTCTATTGGTCATGGGAGAACTGTGTGCCAATTTTGGTTCAATTCCATCGTTGGTGGAGTTCAGAATGCTCTTTGATTGTATGTGAACTATAAATTCCAGCAACTACAACTCCCAAATGTCAAAATGCTATTTTCCCCCAAACTCCACCAGTATTCACATTTGGGCATATTGAGTATTTGTGTAGTGTTTGGTCCAGATCTATCATTGTTTGAGTCCACAGTGATCTCTGGATGTAGGTGAACTACAACTCCAAAACCAAAGGACACTGCCCACCAAACCCTTCCAGTCTTTTCTGTTGGTTATGGGAGAACTGTGTGCCAAGTTTGGTTCAATTCCAACGTTGGTGGGGTTCAGAATGCTCTTTGATTGTAGGTGAACTATAAATCCCAGCAACTACAACTCCCAAGCAACAAAATCATAATTTTTTGAGTGGTGGTCACTCCTTGTGTTGTGAGACGTTTTGTTGCCAAATTTGGTGTGATTTCGTTCATTGGTTCTTTTGTTTTTAAGGTACTCATTATGCACAGAGCATTTGTATATATAGATTTTATATATATATATAGATAGATAGATAGATAGATAGATAGATAGATAGATATATAGATTATTAGTATTTTATATATGGTATTATTAGTGTTATATTGTATTACGTTACAATATTATTAATATTATATGTATATATAATATATTGAATTATATTGCATTATATTGTGTTACAATATTAGTCATAGTATTATACATAGTATACAATATATTATTAGTCTATTATACTATTAGTATTATATATTATACTGTATTATTTTATAAATAGTTCTTCTGTCATCTGAGATATGGGAGGAAAAATGGCAGTGAGGAATAATTTCCTTTGAGATACATTACAGTTTAGAACAGTGGTTCTCAACCTTCTTAATGCCGTGGTCCCTTAATACAATTCCTCATGTTGTGGTGACCCCCAACCAACATATTGTTTTCATTGCTACTTCATAACAGTCATTTTACTACTGTTATAAATCATAATGTAAATATCTGATATGCAGGATGCATTTTCATTCACTGGACCAAACTGGGCACAAATACCCAATACACCCAAATGTGAATGCTAGTGGGGTTGGGGGAGGGTTGATTTTGTAATTTGGGAGTTGTAGTTGCTGGGATTTATAGTTCACCTATAATCAAAGAGCATTCTGAACTCCACCAGCGATGGATTTGAACCAAACTTGGCTCCCATGACCAATGGAAAACACTGGAAGGGTTTGATGGGCATTGACCTTGAGTTTGGGAGTTGTAGTTCACCTATATCCAGAGAGCACTGTGGACTCATGCAATGGTGGATCTGGACCAAACTTGGCACGAATACTCAATATGCCCAAATGTGAATACTGGAGTTTGGGGAAAATAGATCTTGACATTTGCGAGTTGTAGTTGTTGAGATTTAAGGTTCATTACAATCGAAGAACATTCTGAACTCCACCAATGATAGAATTAGCTCAAACTTCCCACATGGAATCCCCATAAACAACAGAAAATACTGTGTTTTCTTATGGTCTTTGGCGACCCCTCTGACACCCCCTCGCGACCCCTTCAAGGGTCCCGACCCCCAGGTTGAGAAACACTGGTTTCGAATGTAAAGTTTCATCACCAGACATTTCCGACTTGTTTTTGGAAGCGAACAAATTGTCCGCCATTGACATCAATGCGAATGGTTCGTCTCCAAATCTGCTCAAGGGATATATATATATATATATATATATGGATCCCGACGTTATCTTCTTTTCTCCAATTAATTTTGATAATCATTACAATACTATGTTGCCTTTCAGGTGGTGGATGAGAACGATAACGAAGAAAAGGAAGCAAACCCGACCTGAATCGGGGAGGGTTGGGACTCTTTTAACAAAAGGAGTGAGTTTCTTTGTTGTCTCTGCAAAAAAGGCCACATTTTCCAGAAAATTGAGACTGTTTTCAGGGCGACTCCACAATTCTGGAAGAGGCGAATTCATATTTGAAGTAGCTTCTATTTTCTTGGATGAAAATGTGCAGAGCATCTCTTATTATTTTCACTTTTGTGCAGTGACTTTCAGAAATGCAGTGTTAGATATTGATAAAGCAACAAGGCCTTGCTAATGCCCGTCATCACTCATTGTTTTGTTGTCTTTTTAAAACTTTTTTTAAAATTGGTAAATCAAACCATACAATTCACTATTCTGGACACAAGATGGCAGGAAAGGTGTAACAAATGGATATACAATGACTCCGCTAAGGCTGAAAAATCCACTAATTTGAAGACCACTGTGAAGTTATGGAGTTTTTACTGGGACCAAGCGTTAAGGCTATTGTTCTTTCTTTCTAATTATTACAAGGAAACTGTCACCTTTTATCATTAACAAACAACGATATTAAGATTTGTTGATATTCGAAAACATTTTATTTTGTTTGTTTTCTTAATTTTTATATCCATACTAGCTTGGGTACCTGGTGATGCCTGGGTTATTTAAAAAAGGCATTGTTTGTTTTGGGGTGTTAGGTAATATCATTTAGTAACACTATTTATGAATGCTCCCTTTAGAAAATACATAACAATGTGGGTGAACTACAATTCCCAGAATATGGGTCAATCCTCCCCAAACCAGGCCTGCATTCACAGCTGGCCATGTTGAGTCTGTGTGCCAAGCTTGGTCCAGATCCGACTTTGGCTGGGTTCCATGCTCTCTGGATGCAAGTGAACTACAACTCCCAAAATCAAGGTCAATTCCCTGCAGGATGTACAGTTGGTCATTCTCTGTCCCCAGTTTGGTCCTGGTCCATTGTCAATGGGGGTCACAGTTTCTCTGGATGGTGAACTACAACTTGCAGATTCCGAGGGCAATCACCATCAAACTCCGCCTGTCCTGAAATGTGTCAGGTTAAAAAAGAAACCTGGTTTACTCATAACTTACTTAACTAGTTAAATTCTTGGGTATTCCAGGTTTTGAGAGGGTTAGAACCTTTTCGGCGGGGGGGGGGGTAGAACCCTTAACCCCCACCACCCCCCACCCCCGGCTACGGCCCTGGGTTCAGAATGCTCTGGATGCAGGATGAACTACACCTCCCATGCAAGTGGGTCATTCCCTCTTCAACCCCTTCTGTTGGCCATCAGGGTTCTGTGTGCCACATATATTCCAGATCCACCATCGAGGGCTTCAGAATGCTCTTTGGATGCAGGTTGAACTTCAACTCCCACGCCGGTGGGTTGGTCCCCCCATATACAACTCCAGTGTGTTCTGTTGGTCATGTGGTTTTGGGCCCCAAGTTTGGTCCAGATCTGTCATTGGTGGGTTTCAGAGGGCTCTGGGTGCAGGGTGAACTACAATTCCCATGCAGGCGAGTCAGGTCCCCAAAGCCATTAGTATCTTCTCTTGGTCACCAAGGTTCTGTGTGCCATGTTTGGTCCAGATCTGTCATTGGTGGGGTTCAGAGTTCTCTGTGTGCAGGGTGAACTGCAACACCAATACAAGATTGGTTGGTCCCACCAGAAACACCTCCAGTATGATATGCATTTGAAGTGTGGTCCAGATCTGTCATTGGTGGTGTTCAAAGTGCTCTGGATGCAGGATGAACTATAAGTCTCATGCAGGTGAATCAGTTCCCCACAACCTTCCAGTATGTTCTATTAGTCGTGGGGATTTTGTGTCCCAAGATTGGTCCAGACCCGTCATTTGTAAGGGTCGCAGTGATCTCTGGAAGTGGGTGAAGGTACTGCACATCCATTGCCTGTGGTCCATCCTCCCCCAAATCTCACCAGAGAAGGGAAAAATAATTGAAAGTGAGGGCATGAATATGCTGTAGTATGCCCAGATATTTATAGGCCTCTGGCTGGTGACACTTTATCGCTTGGCCATTGGGCATATTCATGCCCTCACTTCCAATTATTTTTCCCTTCTCCAGTGCCACTGTCGAACATTTGTCTAAACAAACTCCATGTTGATATCTGTGCTAAAGATTCAGACAGTGTTAGTCAGAGACTGGATTTCAGTTTCAGTTTTCCCATACAGGTTCAGGTCATCCATGTACAGCAGATGTGAAATTTTGTGAGATCTCTGAGACGTTTGATAGCTGAGGTTTGTTTTTTCTAAGGTTGGTGACAGGTTATTATTATTATTATTTGTAAGGTTATTTTTATTATTAATTTATTGACACAGTATGTCACAGCAAACGAACGAGATTTCCATTGTGGAAAGGAAAAAAGTTAGGATTATTGATGTCACCATACCAGGTGACAGCTGAATTGATGAAAAACAACGGGAAAAACTCGGCCATTATCAGGACCTCAAAATTGAAGGGCAAAGGCTCTAGCATAAATAATAATAAATAATAATAAACTTTATTTATACCCCGCCACCATTTCCCCAGTGGAGACTAACATGAGGCCAAGTCCAAGACGAATACACCGGAACAATACAAAACAATAAAAAAAATTAAACACAAACAAAACACACAATGCAAAAAAAAAATAATGAAATAAACAATACAAAATAACATAATAGAATCAATCACAGAGGACGGGCCAAATGGACAGGAGAAAAATGTTAAAACCCTGGGTGAGGTATTATTTATTTATTTAAAACTTTTATATCCCGATCTTCTCTACCTCCATAGAGGGACTCGCACCGGCTGACAGCAAAAATTCAATGCTAACACTAAAATCTAAAACATCATACATCAACATTAAAATTAACAAAAACATATAAGATAGATATTTATTACATAACAGCCATTTGCCAAGATAAAATCATGTCAACTCAGTCCATATATTCAGTCCATATATTGTGGTCAGTAACTTTGGTCGATTGCTGGTCTTGGACATCATTTCACAAAAGCTTCGTTCCACAGCCAAGTTTTCACTAGCTTCCTAAAGGTCAGGAGGGAGGGGGCAGATCTAATTTCATTCGGGAGGGAATTCCATAGCTGAGGAGCCACCACAAAAAAGGCCCTGTCTCGTTCCCACCAGATGCACCTGCAAAGGTGGCGGGACCGAGAGCAGGGCCTCTCCAGACAATCTTAATACTCTTGATGGTTCATAGGGGAGAATACATTCGGACAGGTAAACTGGGCCGGAACCGTATAGGGTTTTGTAGGTGCTCGGAATTGTGCTCGGAAGCTAATAGGCAGCCAGTGGAGCTGGCGCAACAGAGGAGTTGTACGCTCCCTGTACCCCGCTCCCGTTAGTAGCCTGGCTGCTGAGCGTTGGACTAATTGCAGCTTCCGGGCAGTCTTCAAATGCAACCCCATGTAGAGAGCATTGCAGTAATCTATACGGGATGTAACCAGAGCGTGGACCACAGTGGCCAAGTCAGACTTCCCAAGGTACGGGCGCAGCTGGCGCACAAGCTTTAACTGTGCGAAAGCTCTTCCAGCCACCTCTGAGACCAGGATCACTCCCAAGGTAGGAAATAGGGAAAGTGTATTTGTAAAGGAGGAGCCCAAGATGGGGGAACAGTGGGATTTTGGGCTTCATTGGGTTGGGGAAAAGTGCATCGTGTAAATAAACTGTAGATGGAAACTAACAAAAGGGTTGGGTGGTCACTCTCCGAAGGCACATTGGAAAAACCAAGTTTTTAACACTTTCTTAAATGCTTCTAGGGTGGGAGCCTGCCTAATCTCACCTGGTAATGAGTTCCAGAGTTGGAGGCCCACAGCAGAGAAGACTCTCTCCCTTGTGCCCACAAGTTGTGCTTGTGAAAGGGGAGGGGGCGAGAGTACAGTACAGGTAGTCCCAGCACAGGTGGTCCCAGTGGTTATTGGCACACTGGGTGTTGTGCCACAGCAGAGAAGGCTCTCTCCCTTGTGCCCACAAGTCGTGCTTGTGAAAGATGAAGGGGCGAGAGTACAGTACTGGTGTTCCCAGTACAGGTGGTCCCAGTGGTTATTGGCACACTGGGTGCTGTGCCAAAAGATCTCAGCTGACATCGGAAAACAATAAGCATTCACAAAATCATGATCTGTCAACTTCCTTGGATTTGCGTGCATCATTCAAAATACATCACACAGTCCTAAACGCTTGGGAAGTGTTCAGCTTGTGATTTTGTGATACCAAATCCACCATATAGATCTCCTTTCCTGTGTCATACTGTGTCTTTGTGTCAATTAAATAAGCCCGAAAAATTTACAGAGAATGAACACATCAAGCTACTCTAGGACTTCCGAATTCAGACGGAGAAAGTTTTGGAGCACAATACTCCTGACCTCACGATGGTGTTAAAAAACAAAGTATAGATTGTCGATGTTGCAATCCCAGGCAACAGCAGAATTAACAAGAAACAACTGGAAAATAAATAATCATAATCATCTTTATTTGTACCCCGCTACCATCTCCCCAAGGGACTCGGTGCGGCTTACATGAGGCCAAACAAAACATCAATAAACACAACAGCAATAAACAATCAATAAAATACAAATCATATAAATCACATAAACAAAAAAACAATAAATAGTGACATAAACAAGCTGACACAATATGAGGATTTAGAGATCGAACTGCAAAGACTCGGGCACAAACCAGTCAAGGTGGTCCCAGTGGTGATTGGCACACTGGGTGCAGTGCCTAAAGACCTTGGCCTGTACTTAAACACAATCGGCGCCAACAAAATTACCATCTGCCAACTGCAGAAGGCCACCTTACTGGGATCTGCACACAGTCCTAGACACTTTGGAACTGTCCGACGTGTGATCCAATACAACAGCCAGTAGAGTGTCTGCTGTGGACTCATCTTGTTGTTATTATTCAAATAATAATAATAATAATAATAATAATAATAATAATAATAATAATGACATAAACAATAGTCCTAAATCGTAGTAGTAGTAGTAGTAGTAGTAGTAGTAGTAGTAGTAGTAGTAGTAGTGACATGGTGGGATAAACATTAAAAGGTAAAGGTTCCCCTTGACATGAAATCCAGTTGTGTCTGACTCTGGGGAGTGGTGCTCATTTCCATTTCTAAGCCAAAGAGTTGGTGTTGTCATAGAATCATAGAATCAAAGAGTTGGAAGAGACCTCATGGGCCATCCAGTCCAACCCCATTCTGCCAAGAAGCAGGAATATTGCATTCAAATCACCCCTGACAGATGGCCATCCAGCCTCTGTTTAAAAGCTTCCAAAGAAGGAGCCTCCACCACACTCTGGGGCAGAGAGTTCCACTGCTGAACGGCTCTCACAGTCAGGAAGTTCTTCCTCATGTTCAGATGGAATCTCCTCTCTTGTAGTTTGAAGCCATTGTTCCGCGTCCTAGTCTCCAAGGAATCAGAAAACAAGCTTGCTCCCTCCTCCCTGTGGCTTCCTCTCACATATTTATACATGGCTATCATATCTCCTCTCAGCCTTCTCTTCTTCAGGCTAAACATGCCCAGCTCCTTAAGCCGTTCCTCATAGGGCTTCTTCTCCAGACCCTTTATCATTTTAGTCGCCCTCCTCTGGACACATTCCAGCTTGTCCAAGGTCATGTGGCCAGCATGACTGCATGGAGTGCTGTTATCTTCCTGCCGGAACAGTACCTATTAATCTACTCACATTTGCATGTTTTTGAACTGCTAGGTTGGCTGAAGCTGGGGCTAACAGCAGGAGCTCACCCTGCTCCCTGGATTCGAATCGCCAACCTTTCTGTCAGCAAGTTCTGCAACGCAGCAGTTTAACTCACCAGTGGGGCCTTGGATAAACAATAGTTCTAAATAATGATGATGATGGTATGGTGGGGGTAAACAATTCCTAAATAACAATATGGGATAAATAATAATCCATGCGGGAAAACAGTATGGGAATGTGTCTTCTTATTTAGGACTCTCCAGGATAAATGCCAACGTTCTGTATTTTATTAATGGAAGGGATATCAGATGACGACGGCAGATCCTGTTGCAACAAAGGCATTATTTACCTGCATTTCCTGCCAACGTGTCAATGAAATAATACCTAGCGACTGTTCCTGGACCGGGAGCTCCATCCCCGTGCTGCAACAGGTGTGCTTTGTGTCAATAAGTGACCTGTGCAAAGCAATCGTAAAGGTGACGTTGAAGTTCAGAATGTGCTTTAAGCAGTGTTTGCTGAACATCTATAAAGATAGGATTTACTGCGTTGGAATGTCACTTCCTTTTCCTTGTGTGGAAATTCCCACCGAAAGCAATGGAGCTCCAGCTCAGTTCTGGCCAAAACCAGAAAGATTTAAAGCAGATGTTTAGCATAATCATACCAGGATGATTATATTTATTTATGCCAAAGGAGACCCAAAAATATATTATTTGTATTATATAAAATATATAAAAATAATACTATAATAATAATAATAATGTATGCAACCCAAAGCATACAAGTGTTTAAGAAGAATTAAACAAAGGACTTTGAAAATGTTCAACAGAAAAAGGTGGGGTTGATAATAATACAAAGTATTTTTATTCTATTATTATTATTAATAATAATAATAATAATAATAATGTCATGGTGAGATAATTAATAGTCCAAAATATAATAATAACAACAACAACAACAACAATGGCACAGTGGGGAAATAGTATTCCAAAATATTAATTATATTAATGGCATGGTGAGATAACTAATAGTCAAAATATAATAATAATAATAATAATAATACTAATATTAATAATAATAATAACCATCTGGTGGGGTAAATAATGATAATAGCATGATGGGTTATATAATACTCCAAAATATTATTATTACATCAAAACAACAACAACAATAATAATGGCACAGTGGGGAAATAGTATTCCAAAATATTAATTCTATTAATGGCATGGTGAGATAACTAATAGTCCAAAATATAATAATAATAATAATAATAATAATAATAATAATAATAACCACCTGGTGGGGTAAATAATGATAATAGCATGATGGGTTATATAATACTCCAAAATATTATTATTCTATAATAATAATAATAATAATAATAATAATAATAATAATGGCACAGTGGGGAAATAGTATTCCAAAATATTATTCTATTAATAGAATAATAATAATAATAATAATAATAATAATAATAATAATAATAATAATAATAATAGCATGTTGTGTTATATAATAATCCAAAATTAAAATAATAATAATAATGGCCTGGTGGGGAAAATAATTCTTCAAAAGATTATTACTGTATAATAATAATAATAATAATAATACCGCCCTGAATCGCCTTTGGGCTGAGAAAAGAGGTATATAAATATGGTAAATAAATGAAAAATAATAAAAAATAAGAATAGCATGGTGGGGAAAAAAAAGCTTAAAACATAATAATAATAATAATAATAATAATAATAATAATAGCATGGTGGGGAAAATAATTGTCTAAAATATAATTATTATATAATGGCATGTTGGGATATAGAATAATCCAAAATATTATTCTGTTAATAGAATAAGAATTATAATAATAGCATGTTGCATTATATAATAGTCCAAAATAATAATAATAATATAATAATAATAATAATAATAATAATAATAATGACACAGTGGGGAAAATAGTAGTCCAAATATTATTATGCTGTTAAAATAATAGTCTAAAATATAATAATAATAATAGTAATAATAATAATAATAATAATAATAATAATAATAATTATAGTAATGGCACAGTGGGGAAAATAGTAGTCCAAATATTATTATTCCATTCAAATAATAATAGTAATGGCATGTTGGGGAAAATAATAGTTCAAAATAGTATTATGCTGTTAAAATAATAGTCTAAAATATAATAATAATAATAATAATAATAATAATAATAATAATAATAATGGCACAATGGGGAAAATAGTAGTCCAAAATATTATTATTCCATGATAAGAATAATAAAGACAAGGAGGAAAATAATGCTCCAAAATATTATTATTATATAAAATAATAGTGGGGTATTTAATAGTCCAAAATATGGTATTAATGTCAGTAGTAATAACAGGAGAGAAGAATGGCCCCACTCAATGCCTCAAGGAGGAGGGGGCACTTCCGGGTTGGTTCCTGCCACGTCCGAAGGGGCGGGGCCGGAGGGAGGGCGGGGCGCCTGCAGGGGGCGGGGCACGGCGGGCCAATGACGGGGTACGGCGGGCGCATGCGCGGCTGGCTGGAGAAGAGGGGGCGGGGCCAGGAGAGAGCAGCCTCTTCATTTCCCGGGAAAAAGGAGGAGAAGGAAGGAAGGAAGGAAAGAAGGAGACATGTGTGGTGAGAGAGGGAACAGGGAAGGAAGGAAGACAGGCCTTTATAGTATATTCTCAGCTGCTATTTGGAGATAATTTGTGATATATTCATGTCAATAGGGAGGAGGGGATGTGGGTATGAGGCCTATTGAGGAATGTATGGAAAAGTATGTGTATATATAATATAATATAATATAATAATATATGTATAGGGTGATCCTATAGGGAGAGAGGTTTGTTTGTATATATATTTCTGTGTGTGTGTATGTATATATATAGGGGGTTCTATAGGGAGAGAGGTTTGTTTGTATATATATTTCTGTATATAATGTGTATATATAATATAATATATATAAAGGGTGATCCTATAGGGAGAGAGGTTTGTTTGTATATATATTTCTCTCTCTCTCTGTGTGTGTATATATATATATAGATATATATATATAGGGGGTTCTATAGGGAGAGAGGTTTGTTTGTATATATATTTCTGTATATAATGTGTATATATAAAGGTTTGTTTGTATATATATTTCTGTATGTGTGTGTGTGTATATATATATATATATATATATAAAGGGGGTTCTATAGGGAGAGAGGTTTGTTTGTATATATACTTCTGCATATATATAAATAAATATATCTTTCTTTATGCATAATGCATACAGAAATATTATTTCTGTATACATTATATTATTATATTTTGGACTATTGTTGCACCACCCATCATGCTATTATTATTATTATTATTATTATTATTATTATCATAGAATAATAATATTTTGACATATTTTCACCACCACGTCATTGCTATATTATTATTATTATTATTATTAGAATAATATATATATATATATATATATATAATATATATATATATATAGAGAGAGAGAGAGAGAGAGAGAGAGAGAATAATAATAATAGGCTTGTATGTATATATATATAGAGAGGGGATGTATACAGAGATAGCTATAATTATATATAGTGAGAGAAAAATTATATAGAGAGAAATAGATTTGTGTGTGTGTATCTATATATAGGGATGTATATACAGATAGCTATGATTTTATAGTGAGAGGAATAGGTTTGTATATATATATATATATATATATATATTCATTACTATATTATTATTATAGAATAATAATGATAGGCTTGTATGTATATATAGAGAGAGGGGGATGTATACAGGAATAGCTATGATTATATATAGTGAGAGAAAAGGATATATATATATACATACATACATACATACATACATATATACAGAGAGTGAGGTAGTTGTATACAGAGATAGTTATGATTCTATACAGAGAGAAATAGATTTGTGTGTGTGTATCTATATATATGTATATACAGATGGCTATCTTTCTACAGAGAAAGATATTGTGTGTGTGTACACAGAGAGAAAGGGGGGATGTATACAGAGATAGCTATGATTATATAGAGAGAAATAGGGTTGTGTGTGTGTATGTCTATCTGTCTGTCTATCTATATGGAGAGGGGGATATAAACAGATAGCCATGATTCTATAAAGAGAGATAAATAGGCTTGTATGTATATATAGAAAGGGAGACTTATACAGAGATAGCTATGATTTTATATACAGAGAAAGAAAAATGTATATCTGTATATATATATATATATATATATATATAGAGAGAGAGAGAGAGAGATGTATACAAAGATAGTTATGATTCTATACAGAGATATAGATTTGTGTATATATAGAAAAGGGGAGGACGTATACAGAGAGCTATGATCTTATAGCGAGAGGAATAGGTTTGTATATATTGAGAGAGGGATGTATACAGAGATAGCTATGATTAGAGAGAGAAATAGGTTTGTAAATATATACCTAGAGAGAGGAATGAATTCAGAGATAGTTATGCTTCTGTAGAGAGATATAAGTAGATTTGTCAATATATATAGAGGGGGATGTATGCAGAGACAACTATGCTTCTGTTGAGAAAGAAAGAAATAGGTTTGTAAACACACACACACACACACATATATATATATGGGGTAAGTATGTAGAGATAGTTATACTACTATAGAAAAAGAAATAAATAGGTTTGTAATTATATAAATATATAGGGGGGGAGGGAACTATACAGAGATAGCTATGCTTCTATAGAGAGAGGAAAAGATATGTAAACATATACACTAGTTTTGGGGACCTGGCAATGCCCAGCTTATTTGAAAAAGGCGTTGTTTGTTTTTGGATGTTTGGCCATGTCAGTTTGGTAATGTATAATTCTATTAATTAGAAAAAAAGCCAGTTTTTCCATTGTTTTTTTTAATTAATGCTTCCATTGGAAAATTCATAAGGATGGGGTTGAACTACAATTCCCAGAATCAGGGATCTATCCTCCCCAAACTCTGCCAATATTCACAGTTGGCCATGCTGAGTCTGTGTGCCAAATGTGGTCCAGGTCCGCCATTCGTGGGGGTCGCAGTGGTGTGTGGAAGCTGAAGGGGGTACTGCAAATCCCATCATTTGTGGTCCATCCATCCCCAAACTGCACTAGGACGTAAAGTGGGCCATGGGGGTCTGTGTGCCAAATTTGGTCCTGGTCCATCATTCATGGGAGTCGCAGTGCCCTGTGGAAGTGGCCGCACCGCGTCATACATACATACCAACATACATACAAAGTATTTGTACTAAGTTTGGTACAGATCCATCATTGTTTGGGTTCACAGTGCTCTCTGGATGTAGGTGAACTACAACTCCTATAAATCCACCCAAAGACCATCAATA
>NW_026847882.1:20772697-20909928 GCF_025583915.1 Anolis sagrei ordinatus | reverse complement strand
ACTCCAAAAGTCAAGGCCAGTGCCCACCAAACCCTTCCAGTATTTTCTCTTGGTCATGGGAGTTCTGTGTGCCAAGATTGGTTTGGTTCCATTGTTGGTAGAGTTCAGAATGCTCTTTGCTTTTAGGTGAACTATAAATCCCAGCAACTACAACTCCCAAATGACAAAATCAACGTCCCCAACCCCACCAGTATTCAAATGTGGGCGTATCGTGTTATTTGTGTCAATTTGGTGCAGTAAATGAAAATACATCCTGTATATCACATATTTACATGACGATTCATAACAGGAGCAAAATTACAGTTATGAAGTAGCAACAAAAATAATGTTATGGTTGGGGAGTCTCCACAATGTGAGGAACTGTATTAAGGGGTTGTGGCATTAGGAAGGATGAGAAACACTGGTCTAAACGTTTCCGTTTTGCTTTTGCAGGCATCTTTGCATACCTGAACTACCATGTTCCCCGGACACGGCGGGAGATCCTGGAGACCCTTATCAAAGGGCTTCAGCGGCTGGAATACAGAGGATACGACTCCGCTGGTAAGTGCTGACTGTGTCCTGCCGTGCCCATGTCTTTTTGCAGACTTGAGTTCCACGTTCAAAACACAAACCTCCTACATACTCCGGTGCCTAAACTCATGGATCTTGGATATCTAAATTAGTAGATAGATAGACAGACTTCTAAGGAACCAACAAGTAAATGGAAAATTGCTAGTAACCTATCATTTTGCTACAGAGAGTGTCCTAACTATGGGCTTTGCATTGTTATTTCTGTGCAGTTCAGGACTGATAAGAGCAGCGTATCCAAAAAGAGGCAGCTGCATCTTGTAATACAACCTGATTCAAGTGTGTGCTGTATCTCCCTTTGTTTTCCCTGCTTTCTCTGCATTTAGGAGTTGGGATTGACGGAGGCAACGACAAGGACTGGGATGCCAACGCTGGCAAAATCTCACTCATCAAGAAGAAGGGGAAAGTGAAGGCTTTGGATGAAGAAGTCAACAGTAAGTGCCCTTTCCTCTGCTATTATTATTACTATTGTTATTATTTTGTAATGTTTATTAATGTTAACTTTTAATGTTCATTTCAGCTTTTCATCATTAATTTACAGTCAATTTCATCTGGTACATATGCACATCAAAAAGGCAGCACATCTTGTGGTGTTTCAAATAATAATAATAATAATAATAATAATACATATAGACATACAGAATGGAGTATAGCAAACTTATGTAATCATAACTGGATGTAGACAGTATAACTGAATCCTTCCATTTAGGAATAACAACAGCAATAATAATAATAACTATTTATTTATTTTTTATTTTATTTTTATTTATTGATTATTTATAATAAACATTGACAAAATCACGATCTGTCAACTGCAAAAGGCCACCTTACTTGGATCTGCACGCATCATTTGAAAATACATCACACAGTCCTAGACGCTTGGGAAGTGTTCGACTTGTGAATTTGTGACATGAAATCCAGCATATATATATCTCGTTTGCTGTGACATACTGTGTTTTTGTGTCAGTAAAATAGTAATAATAATAATAATAATAATAATAATAATAATAATAATATCATATATATAATATTATGATATCATATAATATTATTATCAGGGTGGTCCCAGTGGTGATCGGCACACTGGGTGCAGTGCCTAAAGACCTTGGCCTGCACTTAAACACAATCTGCCTGACAAAATTACAATCTATCAGCTGCAAAAGGCCACCCGACTCGAATCTGAACGCATTATTTGCCAAGACATCACACAGTGATCCAATACAAAAACCAGCATAGTGATCTTGTTTGCTGTGTAACAATCTTGTTGTGTTTCAAATAATAATATATGAATAACAATACTAAAGCAACTTGTCACAGGGCTTGCCTTACCGAGATTGGTTTGTCTTTGCCTTCCCCTGAGTCACTTGATGGGAACTCTTTTGTGGCTTGAAAGAGTCTTTTCTCCCTTCTCTTCAGAGCAACAGGACATGGACCTGGACATTGAGTTCGACGTCCACCTAGGCATCGCCCACACCCGCTGGGCCACCCACGGTGAGCCCAACCCTGTCAACAGCCACCCGCAGCGCTCAGATAAAAACAACGGTGAGACACATTTCTGTTGGGCTTTGGACGGCCAACTTGGGCCCTCCAGGTGTTTTGGACTTCAACTCCCACAATTCCTAACAGCCGGTAGGCTGTTAGGAATTGTGGGAGTTGGAGTCCAAAACACCTGGAGGGCCCAAGTTGGCCCATGTCTGATCTAGCAAGTTTGTTGCTAGTTCTTTTGGACTTGTAGGGAATCAAACATGAGGAAGAACCCCCGATGGTTAGAGCTGTTTGACCATGGAATGTGCTCCCATGGAGGTTTTGAAGCAGAGGCTGGATGGTCATCTGTCCATAGGGTTCTAATGGTGTATTCCTGCCTGGGGGACTAGATGGCCTTTGGGTGCCCCTTTTAACTCAAGGATTCTGTGATATATCAATCATATCTATATCTGCCTATCTCAATCATATCTATCTAATCATAACTGTCTCAATCATATCTCTCTATCTCAATCATATCTATCTCAATAATATCTATGTAATATCTATCTCAGTCGTATCTATCTAATTATATAGGTCTATCAATCACAATATCTATCTAATCGTATCGATCTAATCATATCTCTCAGTCACAATATCTAATCATATCTATCTAATCATATATATCAATCACAATATCTATCTAATCACATCTATCTAATCATATATATCTATCAATCACATTATCTATCTAATCATATATATCAATCACAATATCTATGTAATCGTATCTATCTAATCATATATATCAATCAATCACAATATCTATCTAATCATATCTATCAATCACAATATCTATCTAATCATATCTATCTAATCATATCTGTCAATCACAATATCTATCTAATATATCTAATCAAATATATCTATCAATCACAATATCTAATCATATCTATCTAATAATATATATCTCTCAATCACAATATCTATCTAATTAAATCTATCTAATCAAATATATCTTATCAATCACAATATCTATCTAATCATATCTATCTATCTATCACAATATCTATCTAATCATATCTATCTAATCATATCTATCTAATATCTATCAATCAATCACAATATCTATCTAATCATATCTATCTAATCAAATATATCTATCAATCACAATATCTATCTAATCATATATATCTAATCATATCTATCTAATCATATATATCTATCAATCACAATATCTAATCATATCTATCTAATCAAATATATCTATCAATCACAATATTTATCTAATCATATCTATCTAATCATATGTATCTATCAATCACAATATCTAATCATATCAGTCAAGCTCAATCATCTATCTAATAATATCTATCTCAATCATATCTAATATCCATCTCAATCATATCTATCTAATCTATATCATCTATCAGTAATGTCTGTCAATCATATCTATCTCAATCATATATGTCAGTCATATCTTTATATCTCAATCATCTCTAATCATATCTATCTAAATGATATCTATCTAATCCTATCTATCTATCTATCTATCTATCTATCTATCTCAATCATATCTATCTCAGTTATATCTATCTAATCATATCTATTTCAATCATCTCTGTCAGTCATATCTATCTATCTCAATCATATCTATCTAATCATATCTGTTGGTCTCAGTCTCTCTCTGTCAATCATATCTCTCATATCTGGATGGCCATCTGTTGGGAGGGTTTGGATTGTGCCTTCCAGTTTAGCCAAAGGGGGTTGGACTGGATGGCCTTTGGGAGTCTTTTCTAACTGTAGGATTCTATAACAACAACAACAGTTAATGATGATAATTCAGTTTCTTCTCTGGAGGTTTTGAAGCAGAGCCTGGATGACCATCTGTTGGGAGGGATTTGATTAAGTCTTCCTGCCTTGCAGAAGGGGTTGGACTGGATGGACTTTGGGTGCCCCTTCCAACTCAATGAATTCTGTCATACAGAATAAATCTGTCACCAATATACGAAAATAATAATAATCAGAAACATGAGTGCTCAGCACTTAGATTGTTTCTAGGTAAAATCTCTGATTTGGGGGACAGTCCTGCCGATATCACAGATATCATTTGCTCTTTCATATTTTCAACAAGACGGAGGATTACCCAATTTACAGGCCTAGGTTGTATATTCCTATTAATCTGTTAATTAGACATCATTAACCCATCAAATATTTTAATTCAGGCCAGAGGATGTGGTTGATGCAGTCTGTCCAGCATGGATAACTCTTTTTCCGCATCGAGTTCAGCCAGAAAACTATTTGGAGTAATGGCCTGTGGGGAAGATGGCCTACTTTCCCCCACTTACATTAGTAAATTGAATCGTAAACGGGATAAAGGACATTAATATTGCTGTCGGGTCCAGCAAGTGTTATTAAGCTTCTCCAAATTAAGTAATGGAACAGGAAAGGTACTTCGTTTGATCTATACATATTTAGTAAATGGGGTCATCTGCATACGCATGCCTGGCTTGGCCATCCAAGATGGTGTGGTCTCCCAAGCAATTTGCTTCTCTTGGAACTGCTTTGTGACTATAGCCATTCTTATATTTCCAGAATTCATTGTGATCCACAACGGGATTATCACAAACTACAAAGACCTGAAAAAATTCCTGGTAAGTAAGAGGGTCCTTGTGGGTTAAACCTATATGGTTACAGGTATTATAGACTTACTTGGTATTGCCCTGGGGCTCCCTCCTTCCTCCCTTCCTCCCTCCCTTCCTTCCTTCCTTCCTTCCTTCCTTCCTTCCTTCTCCTTCCTTCCTTCCTTCCTTCCTTCCTTCCTTCCCTTTCCTTCCTTCCTTCCCTTTCTTCTTCCTTCCTTCCTTCCTTCCTTCCTTCCTTCTCAGTCCTTCTTTTCCTTCACATCCTTCATGCCTTCCTGGCCTTACGTCCCTGCCTTCCTTCCGTCCCTTTCCTTCCTTCCCTTCAAGGTCATGGAACTTGAAATTCCATGCCCTGCCCTTGCAATTCATCGACATGCAATGACACTTAACTTACCCTGACCTCAGTGCCAGCACCTTACCCTTCAATTTACAATGACACATGACCTTCCTGCCTTTATGTACCATTTTGGGTGCCTTCCTCAATGACTGACAATTCCTTTTCCATTTCTTTATTCCTTGATTTCGTCTCGTGCTGCATTGCGGACTGTCATGGAGGTGTGGTTATTTTACGACCAAATACCAACAGACAAGGGCTAAAGACGAAAAGTCACTCCCGCACCCGTTGTGTTGTGATTGGTGCCTAAAGCACTTCATCAGTCCAGTGTACTCAAACGAACTAAAATACACCTCCACGCCCGCTACTGCCCTAGCTACCTTCTTCCTCTTCTCCCTCTCCTCCTCCTCCTTTCTTTCTTTCTTTCTTTCTTCTTTTTTTCTTTCTTTCTTTTTTTCTTCCTTCTTCCTCCCTCCCTTCCTTCCTTCCTCCCTTCCCCTCCCCTCCCACATATCTTTTACTCCTTTCCTCCTCCCTCTCTCATTTCCTTCCTTTTTCTGTGTTCCTCCCTCACTTCTCCATTCCTTTCCTCCTCTTTCTTTCTTTTTCTTTCTTTCTTTCTTTTTTCTTCTTTCTTTTCTTTCTTTTCCCCTTCTTTTCTCTTCTTTCCTTCTCTCTCCTCCTTTCCTCTTTCTCTTTCTTTCTTCTCTTCTCTTTCTTTCTTTCTTTCTTTCTTTCTTCTTTCTTCCCCTCTCTTTTCCTTTTTCTTCCTTCCTTTTCTCCCCCTATCTTTTATTCCTTTTCTTCTTCCTTCCTTCTTCTTTCTTTCTTTCTTCCTTTCCTCTCCAATACCTTTTCTCTTCCTTCCTTCTTTTTTCTCCCTCCTTCTCCTTTCCTTTCTTTTCCTTCCCTTTCTCTCTTCTTTCTTTCCTTCCATTTCTTTCATCCTTTCTCCTTCCTTCTCTCTTTTTTCTTCCTTCTCCTCCATCTTCCTTTCCTTCTCTTTTCCTTTCTCCCTTCTCCAGCTCTGAGAGCTCACATGGCTCTCTTTGTGGCTCTTTCCTTCATACCTTCCTTTCACGATGGACACCTTTCTCTCCCAGTGACCTCACAGGGGGCCACTTCACCTAGCCACAAACTTTGTGGGACACACAGACAGGCAGACAAACAAACATAATATATAGATGGACTTTTCGATGGAGAGATCACTAACATAATTGCTGCAAATAATCAAAGGTCCTTCGTTTTGTTTCGCGAGCCCAGTACTTGGAAGGGCGAGAGGAGAAATACTTGGAACTGGCGCAGTTTATAAATGCTACTATAAATGTTTATATTATGTTTACTGTATTGATGGGTGTGGCCTTATGTAAGCCGCCCCGAGTCCCCTTGGGGGAGATGGAGACGGGGTATAAATAAAGTATTATTATTATTATTATTATTATTATTATTATTATTATTATATAACCTCCTGTTGTGGCTGAGATGTTCCCTGATGATGAGGATGATGGGATTCAGATTCCTGGCTCTTTTTCTGTGCCTCAGATCTCTGGGCCTGCTTCTAGGTCTTTTTCTGAGGCTCCCACAGACATTGCAGAGTCAACACAGCGGTTCTCAGAAGAAAAGAATGTTAACGAAGGGGATAGCAAACAGGTGGGGAGGCTTTTGCCTCCTTCCCACGCTGATACTGAAAGTGCAGAAAGCCTAGATAGTGACCTGACCCGGCAAGCTCGTCTTGATTTGCGGGTCAGGCGGAGACGAGAAGCCAGCTCAGGCCAAGGTCATCGCAATGCTTTCATGTTGGTGAGAGCATAATGTTTTCATGTTAGAAAGGTATTTAGGCTTCTTGCAAACTAAGGGAAAGCGTCAGTTCAACGTAGCTTATTAGCCTGAAAGCTTCATGGAATACCTTAGCTGGAAAGCAGCACGCTTGGGATTTCTTGCATTGTGATTCTTGGGGCAATTGTCTTTGCTTGTACCTTGGACTTTGTTTTGAACTTTGCCTATAGGATTATTCCTCTTGTTTTTTACCTGAAGATCTTTGGAACTATATTCTGCATTTTACCTGAATCTTTGGAACTTTGCGATGCTTATTCTTTATTTTGACTTGGATTTTTTCCTCAATAAATTATAAAACTACAGCTCTTGTGTGGTGGTGTTTGAAAGCAAGGTGACGCTTACTCTGAGTTGCAACACCTCCTTCAGCAGCTCATGAAGCAAGAGCACACTCCAGACTCTCTCTGTCTCTTTCTGCTTCTCTCAAAGCACCTGCATAGCTCGAGCCTGAAAAATGTAACAGTAACCAAAATTCCCAGGCTCATGCATCTTATTTTACAGCTGATACACACACACCAGCTGATTTCTTGAATTCTTCAGCAGTTTTCTAGGGAAAGGTTTGACAGTATTGAGCAACAAGCACCCTTTGCAAGCTTTACTTAGAAATGTCTTGGGTTCTTTAAAGAGCTAGAGCTCCTTGTGCAATTCCTGGAGGCCATTTTTGCTCAGGTAGCAGGATGTTGCGTGGGCAGCACCAGCTCCTTGCCTGTGGGATCCTCCTCCTCCAACCTCATCATTATTCTACCTTTTCCTCCTTTCAGGAGAGCAAAGGCTATGAGTTTGAGTCTGAGACGGATACGGAAACGATTGCCAAGCTGGTCAAGTACATGTACGACAACCGCGAAAGTGACGACATCAGCTTCACTACCCTGGTGGAAAGAGTCATCATACAACTGGTAAGTCTCTGTTGTTTGTTTGTTTGTTTGTTTGTTTATTTACCCTATTTATACCCCATATTTCCCAACCTCCGTAGGGGACTCAAGATGACTTCCATGTATAGGCAGTGATTCAACGCTATGTAAACATACATATGTAGTAAAATAAACAGATATATTAAAACGATTATTAAAAACATATCAAACCTTAAAACACTGTTTAAAATCACGTTATCCGAAATCATAGTCCATGGCCATTACAAATGGAATAGTGTACTATTCCATAGTTCTCTAGTGGGCTACAAACTGAATGCTAATAATAATAACAACAACAACAACAACAACAACAACAATAATAATACTTTATTGATATACCGCTCTATCTCATCAAGGGGACTCGGAGCAGCTTCCAAGTAATATCATCAATACATAAAGAGTAAACAATACAAACATAAGATTAACAAAACGATATAAGCATAAAAATTGTTGCCATAACACATATATATTAAAAGTAATCATGCCTGTTTAAGGCAATTTAAAAGGCCGGGCCGAGATTAGTGCAAGCTCAAAAATTCTAGGGCCCCCGGGAAATAAGCGCAGTGCTATAGCAGGCAACAACAATAATAGGTACAGGTCTGTGGCTGTTCATTTCCGGGTCCTATTAGAGGAAGTGACCTGGGTAATTGGTAAGAGAAATAAGGCTATATTCAACAATGTCTAGGGCTGAGCTAGAACTAGTCATTCTCAAAGGTTTGTTGAAACCACCAGGTCTTCAAGCTCTTATGAAAGGAGGGGAGGGATGGGGCCTGTCTAATTTTCCTGGGGAGGGCGTTCCAGAGGCAGGGGGCCACCACTGAGAAGGGCCTTTCTCTCGTCCCCACAAACTGGACTTGATTCCACATCCACGCCCTTAGCCTTTTCTTGAAGGTCAGGAGGGTTAGAGAGGGAGTTTCACAACAGAGGGGTCACCAATGAGAAGGCCCTGTCTCTCGTCCACACCAGTCGCACCTGTGAGGAAGACGGGACCTAGAGCAGGACCTCCCCAGACGATCTTAACCTCCGAGGTGGTTCATAGAGGGAGATATATTCAGACAGGTAAACTGGACCGGAACTGTTTAGGGCTTTGACTAAAGCCAGAACTATGAATTGTGCTTGGAAGCAGACTGGCAGCCAGTGGAGCTGATGCAGCAGGGGGGTTGTTGATGGGAAGCTTCCCACTGGAGTGGAAATCATCTATTGGACAGATGGCAAGCTGTTGAACCTCAGCAGACTGAAACCCAAAACCAACAACAACATCTGTTATAGAACTCCAGTATACTGATGACAACATCGTCTGTGCGCATTCAGAAGAAGACCTACAAGACACTTTAAACACCTTCGCAGAAGCATATGAGAAACTCGGCCTGTCATTGAACATCGAGAAAACTAAAGTGCTCTTCCAGAAGTCACCAACCAATCCCTCTCTAATGCCAGAAATACAGCTTAATGTTGTAAAATTAGAAAAAGTTGACCATTTCCGCTACTTTGGAAGCCACCTCTCCACCAAAGACACCATTAGCACTGAAATACAACACTGCCGAGCTCTGCGAGTGCAGCTTTTTTCTGCATGAAGCAGAGAGTGTGTGAGGACATCCGGGACATCCGTAGGGATACCAAGGTGCTTGTTTATAAAGCTATTGTCCTCCCAACCCTGATATACGCCTGCCAGACGTGGACTGCCTATAGACGTCACATGCAACTTCTAGAACAATTCCATCAGCGCTGCCTCCGGAAAATCCTACAAGTCTCTTGGGAAGACAAGCGGGCAAATGTCAGCATGCTGGAAGAAGCAAATGCCACCATCATTGAAGTGATGGTCCTTCCCCATCAACTCTACTGGACTGGCCACGTTGTCCGGATGCCTGATCACCATCTCCCAAAGCAGTTGCTCTGCTCCGAACTCAAGAACGGAAAATGGAATGTTGGAAGGAAAAGAGACTTAAAGATGGGCTCAAAGCCAACCTTAAAATGTCTGGCATAGACACAGAGAACTGGGAAGCTCTGGCCCTTGCTGTGACCAGCAGTGCTGCAGAATTTGAAGAGGCATGAATGGAGGGCAAAAGAGAGAAACGTGTCAAGAGGAAGGCACATCAAGCCAACGCCGACCAGGACTGCCTTCCACTTGCCCTCACTGTGGGACAACATGCATGTCAAGAATAGGGCTCCACGGTCACCTATGGACCCACCGCCAGGACACCGATCTTGGAAGACAATCCTACTCGGACAACAAGGGATCGTCTAAGTAAGTAAGTAAGAGAGTGTGCATCTATATGCGTAAATGAACGTGCCCTTGGATCTCCTTTATTACAGAAATAAAACATATATCTCTTTTTTCTCCTTTAAGGAAGGCGCATTTGCCCTCGTTTTCAAAAGCGTTCACTATCGTGGCCAAGCCGTTGGGACCAGGTAAAGAACATTCCTATAGAACTTGTTTATTTTCCCCTGACAGTAGAGTTACTCTTGGCTTTTACTCCTGTCCTGTCTGTCATAGATTTTAGGCCATTCTAAGTATGAGAAAGATTCCTGTTGCCTTATATTTTGGAGCCTGGCATTGTTACCCTCTGTAACATGTCATATTTGACCATCAAAATTGCCTATTTGAAAAAAGCGAGCCCTTTTTCATGCTGCTATTCATGAAGAGCAGTCAGTGTTTTCAATCAGTCAATCTTTATTACAGTCCAAAGACCCAATTTGCTGAGCAGGGAAAGTGCAATGCAGATTCATAAACTGACTAGATCCACTTTAAAACCAGACAAATGCAATGCTAAATGCATATGAATGAGGGTAAAAACACTGCAAATATATACAAGTTTCAACCTGGGTCTAATACAGGAAGTTGTCTTATCCTGGTTGGCTAACTCGGAGAGAAACATGGGGGAAATCATCACCTAGTAAAAACTTTACATTGGAATTGAGCAGATCTACCGGGAAGGTTGCTCAGTAGTGGGTTAATAATATGTAGCCTAGCCTGCTCGTAAAGATGTAATAAAAGTTAGGGAAAATTACCCTAAAATATAGCAGAGCATCCAAAAATATAAACAGGATACTTAAAGTTGAGGATCAGCTTACTAGTGAGCAAAGCCGAAGCATGAAGTGTGATGTGGCTGTAAAGAATTTAGAGCTTAGGAGGCAAACATGTAGAGTCCAATCTTAAAAAACCACAAAAAAGGTTTATTTACAATAATAAGAACTAACTAAATTTCTTCTGAGTAAAGAACTGGGTCTGAGCTACTCTTAACACCCATCTCTTCTAAGGTTTCAAAGAGAGGGAAAACCACAAATCACTACATCTCTCTGACAGACAAACAGAGAGAGATCTCAAAGCACACAGCACAATGCTGGTTATTACATGGGCAAAGCCTTGCATTGAAGACGGCCCGGAAATTCCAACTGGTCCAACGATCAGAAGCCAGATTACTAACTGGTGCGAATTACAGAGAGCGGTCAACCCTTCTGTTTAAGGAGCTCCATTGGCTGCCATTTATTTTCCTGCCCCAATTCCAGGTGCAGGTTCTTACCTACAAAGCCCTGAACAGTTTGGGACCCGCCTACCTGCGTGACTGCATTTCCTTCTACGAATCCACACGATCTCCTCGATCTTCCGGAGAGGCCCTCCTCTTGCTCCCGCCTCCATCGCAAACGCGACTGGTGGGGACGAGGGAGAGGGCCTTCTCTGTGGTGGTCCCTTGGCTCTGGAATTCACTCCCCAGAGATATTAGGCAAGCCCCCACTCTGGCAATCTTCAGGAGGAGCCTGAAAACTTGGCTGTTCCAATGTGCTTCAGTGATTGATTACGTTATCATCTCTGACCAAACTCTGCATAAAATGCCATCAGAAGCACTTTATTTTCTTGTTGTGCAATTAAATCCTACCTCATCCCCCGGAGCCCCTCCCTGATATTTTGCATTGCCCTATCTCTCAYTGTTTTAAAATTTTAATCCTTTAATTTGGCCCTGCCCATGGTGATCATTTTTAATGTCGTAATGTTTTGATTTTATATTGTTGTGTTGCTTATATACATTGGTTTTGTATTTTAGGTTATTTTATTTTTTGGATTTTCTGTTGTGTTTTTGTGTTATATTGTGTATATTGTATTGATGGGTGTGGCCTCATGTAAGCTGCCCCGAGTCCCTTTGGGGAGATAGTGACGGGGTATAAATAATAATAATAACAATAATAATAATAATAATAATAATAATAATAATAATAATTATTATTATTATTATTATTATTATTATTATTATTGTATGGGACTCCCTCCCACAAATCTACCTTGAAGCACTTTGTATGGGAACACACTGCACCTTGCCTTGGAGAATAAGCAGCAATGTTTGGCCACAGTCAAGTTCTMAAGATAATTTGCTTCATGGAGAGGCCCAGCATAGTGTATARTCAGGGCGATTGGGGAACAAGAAACATACGAGTGAGAAGGCACTGCCCCATAGTCTTTGTTTGATAGTTTTCAGTGCTGTATCATAACCCAGATGTGATAAGAGGGATGGAGAAAGGCCAACAGAAGAGAGTACTTTAGAGTTAGCTTTGAGCCAGTTGCTAATGTAATAATCCTGGGCTAGATGCTTAATCAGATCTGAGCCCAACCTGTAAACACTGACCACAAGCCAATAAGATTGTTGCCATTTTGAAACCTGGTAAAGAAGCTTCCAGTGTCAAGAACTACTGACCAATCTCTCTCCTATTCCATTCTTTCCTCTAATCGGCCCCGGAATGGACAACCACAGACCCGTACCTAATATTATTGTTGCCTGCCATAGCATTGCACTTAATTCCCGGGCCCCCTAGAATTTTTGGGCTTGCACAAATCTTGGCCCGGCCTTTTAAATTTTTTAATTGCCTTGAACAGGCAGGATTCCTTTTAATATATTGTGTTATGGCAACAATTTTTATTCTTATATTTTGTTTGTTAATTTTATGGTTATGTTGTTTTTACTCTATATTTTTGTGATATTACTTGGGAACCGCTCTGAGTCCCCTCGGGGAGATGGAGCGGTATATAAATATTATTATTATTATTATCTGTATAAAATCTATGAGATGATGCTATTAAATCGACTAGGCACGGTTACTGAACCCCAGCAGGCTTCAGACCAGGGAAAAACTGCACAACTCAAATTCTTAACTTGACTGAATATATTGAGGAATACTATGAGAAAGGCTGCATCACCGGAACAGTTTTTATTGACCTTGCGGCAGCTTATGACATGGTGTAACATAGGAAAAAGCTCCATAAAGTCTACCATAAATCATAGGACTATGATTTTATAAAAACTGTCCATACCCTCCTAGAAAATTGTAGCTTCTTTGTGGAGTTTCAAGGCAGGAAAAATAGATGGAGGAGACAAAAGAATGGTTTACCCCAAGGCAGCATTCTTACACTGACCTTATTTAACATCTTTACTAATGGTCAGTCACAACCATCACTAAGAGCTGATGACCTTTCTATACGCTGATGACCTTGTCCTAACAACACAAGCAAAAATAAAGGTGGGGGAGGGGGTGTAGAAATGTAAAAATAAAAAAGAGATGCCCATCGAGGGACCATCGGCGTAAGATAATTTTCTTCTCAAAAAACCATAATTCTAGACTTCCTGTGACTGTTTTTTAGGTCGTTCTATGGGCAATAAATTATGAATTTTCTTAATAGGTATGTAGTCCTACCCTGGAGCATGAGACAATAGCAGCATCATCTGCATAGAACAAAAAGGGTATTGTCTTTGTTCCGAGCATGGGCAGATGTGCATTGGGGTCCAATAAGGCTTCTTCAAGATAATTGATGAATAAATTTAACAAGAATGAGGCAAGGATGCAGGCTTTGTCTTGCTCCTTTGGACATGGATATCTCTCCAGAAATTTGTTCCAGTTTGCCATATCTGATCTGTAGCTTACTGTCATTGTATAGGGCCTTAAGAAGAGACATCAATGTTGTAGAACTAGTAAAATAACCAGTGATTTAGGTGAACAGATGCTGCACAGAATGTGTCCCGATTTAGAGCGGTCTGAGCAACTGGCTTCCATAGTTTTTAGAGCTGGACCCAAACAGTCCTGGGAAACATTATCTTTGTCTGTGGAGGCCGGAAACAATTCCTGAATGCTGAGGATGTCCCTTTGTGTTTTCAGGAGGGGAAGCCCTTTGCTCATTGGCGTCCGGAGCGAGCACAAGCTCTCCACAGACCACATCCCAATCCTTTACAGAACAGGTAAAGGCCCACGCCTGCAGCCCTCTACCCCCTTTCTTACACATCGGAAGTATCATGAATCTTTTTTAGACCTTAAAAATGTTCTTTGATCCATTTTCAGTGGAACAGAGCACTTTCAGAAAAAGGTAGTAGACACACACAGGCTCCAGTACCGGTTTTATAATAGCTATATTGATTACACAGACAAAGAGGGGAAACTCTCAGCATTCACTCTTACATACATTCAACATTCATTCACTCAGCATTCACTCTACATACATTCAACATTCATACCATCCTTCATTCACTCAGCATTCACTCCACATACATTCTTTCATCTGTACTTACTCACCATCCTTCATTCAGTCCATCTTGGAAGGAGGTCGGTGAACAGGCTGCATTCTTTCCAGATCTGGCACACTTTGCAAAGAGAAAAGGGTCTCCTTATGTAGAAACTTATTTATGTAGAAACTCTACCCCATCACTTCTCTACCCCCGAAGGGGGACTCAGGACAGCTTACAATGCCACTACATAACAATTACAATAATAAAACCACAGTTAAACATAAATCATAATTAAAACAATACATAAACAATCATTAAAACAGTAAAACAGTCTCATCGGCCGCATTGCCGTTCCAGTCAATGTCCCTCTAAAGTGCTACATATATCTACTGTCTGAAAGCCTGGTACCAAAACCATGGTTTTAATTCCTTTCTGAAAGCCAGGAGGGAGAGAGCCGATCTTACCTCATTTGAGAGTGTGTTCTGGATTGTTTTTTTACAACGTGTCATTCAGCTAAAATTTGCTGGAATCTCCATCAATTCCAGAGAGATGTTGTTTTTCTTCCTTAACGTAAGAAGTTGTTGTTTCTGACTTCCTTAACTTAAAGAAGCATTGTCTCTGGCCATATAAGCATGTGTTGTTTGCATCAAAAGTTTTCAGTCACCATCAGTTCAGCTGTTCTTCGAGCCTTCTCCTCCTCCATAAAGCCATTTACCCAGGTTATAATTTCTTAGGATGGTGTCTTCAGCCTTGACAAGTCTTTATAAGCCCTTCGCCAGACCTCAATCATACAATTTCATTCATTCCATTAATCACAGAAGCAAAGTTGGAACTATAGTTACATACTAACTGGAACCAGTTGCTTTTGGGAGGAACCAGATGTCACACAATCACACACCATCCCCGCATCCAAAATGCTGAAGAGATTTGACGTTTGGTGCGGCTGAGAAAGGGACTCTTTTGCTTTCTGAGGCTTCAGTGCACACAAGCTTTTGTTTCATGCACAGAGTTATTTTAAATGCTGTGTATATATGAAACATATATAGACTTGGGCCCCATCTCCAAGTATAACCTGATGTCCCTGCAAACGTTCCCAAATCTGCAAAATCCCAAAGCATTCTGGTCCCAAGTATTTCAGATATCGGAGACGCGTCATGATTCTTCAGATTTGCTTTTAAAAAGCATTTTTAGAGGCATTTGGTCAGGAATTTTCCATGTTTTAGATTATTCTCTCATCAATCCTAAAGTCCCAACCCAAACTCATAGAAAAGTAACAATGCAACAAGTAACACAAATAAGTTATGTCTTTCACTGTGGCTGCAAAATGAGCCGTTGCTTTAAAATAGCAACTGGCAAAGTGAAATAGGATGTCAAAGACAGTATAGGAAAATCTTGAAATGTCACTTACATTATATACTAGGATTGTGCGCAGAACCGTTTCCCTTCGTTTCATCCATTCTTTCATTACTTTCGTTACCTTTGGGAGCACATAACGGGAAGGCCCCTCCCAGTATGAAAATCAGCTTGGCACGAAAACAAGCGGGAGCGGATCCACTTGTTTTTGTTACTTTCATTATCTTCGGGAGCACATAACAGCAAGGCCCTTCCCGGTATGAAAATCAGCTTGACACTAAAACAAGCAGGAGTGGATCCGCTTGTTTTTGTTACTTTCATTACCTTCGGGAGCACATAACAGGAAGGCCCTTCCCGGTATGAAAATCAGCTTGACACGAAAACAATCGGGAGTGGATCCGCTTGTTTTCGTTACTTCCGTTACCTTCGGGAGCACATAACAGGAAGGCCCTTCCCAGTATGAAAATCAGCTTGACACGAAAACAAGCAGGAGTGGATCCGCTTGTTTTCGTTACTTTCCTTACCTTTGGGAGCACATAACGGGAAGGTCCTTCCCGGTATGAAAATCAGCTTGACACGAAAACAAGCAGGAGCCGATCCCGGCTCCTCGCCTGCTTTTCGGCATCACAGCTTAATCTTTTTTATTAGTCCCCGGCAAGCAAGAGGTAATTGTTCTTCCTTACCTGGAAGTGGGAAGTCTCCTTTAAATGCCTTGGAGAGTGCATGTGTGGCTGCTGCTGGCATGTACTGTGCTCATCTCCTCTAGAGTAAGAAACAGCTTGCCTCGCTCCTTTAAATGTCTTGGAAAGTACAGTTGTAGCTGCTGTTGGCGTGCACTGTGCTCTCCTCTAGAGTAAGAAAGAGCTTCCCTCCTTTAAACACCTTGGAAAGAGTGTGTGTGGCATGCATGCCCAGGAGAGAAAACGTGGGCTGCCTGCAGCAAAGCACCTCTCCATCTCCTCTAGAACAGATGACATCCAACTCTATCACTTCTTTCCACTCCTTTCGCACCCCAGAGCAAAAACAGATATCTGACCTCCCAATTTCGGGAGGCCTCCCAAAAAAGTATCAGGGCCTCCACCGTAATGGTACAACCCTATGATATACCATAGCATTTCAACCATTATACTGCAGGCATATAGAAACAATACAACTTTACGTTATAGATACACTACAGGGAAAGCTGGAATATATGCTCCCAAGACTGCAAATGCCGCACCAACTGGGTCCCCGTTGAAATCGGTCTCCTGCATATCCTCCTCCCATTGTTTTTATTTATCAAAGTTGCTGACGTTCCTCTTTCTTTTATGACTCATTACAGTCCCTTTTCCCATTCCCCTTTTTTCAGCCACGCAACCTATGGATCATTCTTTTGACGGAATATCCATAAAGCTGGAAGAAGGTGCCTGAGACAATGTATTTTTTACGCTGCTGCATCTCCAAAAACAATCAATTGCAATCAGTGCAAACTTTGTGAGACGTTGCTTTTTCCTTTCCTGTCGGACCTCACGATGCATATTTCCAGCTCCTTTCATGCCCAAAGCAGAAGTGAATATGTATGTGTGTGCACGCACAGTAAGACTCCGGTATCCATAGGGAATCAGTCCCTAGAGCCATAGATATCAGCAAATTCAATTGCATGACTTGACTTTTATAAAGTCCCAGCATACCATAAAGTTACACTGGAGGATGTGGCACATTAAAAAGCAGGAAAACAAATGTTCAAGAAATAGATCTCGTATTAAAAAAATAAAATGGTAAAATCGTGAAGTAGTAAAAAAATAGAAAAAAAATAGCCCCCCAAAAAACAATTATTAATAATAATAATAAAAACTGCTGTCATCCCAGGTGACAGCAGGATTGAAGAGAAACAACTGGAAAGGCTGACACGATATGAGGATTTAAAGATCGAACTGCAAAGACTCTGGCACAAGCCAGTCAAGGTGGTCCCAGTGGTGATTGACACACTGGGTTCAGTGCCTAATGACCTTGGCCTGCACTTAAGCACAATCGGAGCTGACAAAATTACCATCTGCCAGCTGCAGAAGGCCTCCGTACTGGGATCTGCACACATTATTCGCCGATACATCACACAGTCCTAGACGCTTGGGAAGTGTCTGACATGTGATCCAATACAACAGCCAGCAGAGTGTCTGCTGTGGACTCACCTTGTTGTGTTTCCAATAATAATATTATAACAACAACAACAACAACAATAATAACAATAACAATAACAACTTTATTTTTCTACCCCACCTCCATCTCCCCGAAGGTGGAGAACAACAAAATATAAAAAAAGCATAAAAACAACAACAGCATAAACAATAAAAACAAACATCATAATCAACAACATAGGTACCTCTAATCTCATTTTGGGGGGAATAATTGCTTGTTTAATGGAATAAGGTAAAATATTAAACTAATAACAATTATAGAATAGTAGTAAATAATAGTAAAAATTATAAAATTACCTAAAGGCCAAAATGGAAAAAGCCACCCTCCCCAATTAAATAATAGTAAATGCTTGTTTGATGAAATAAGGTAAAGCAGTAAATAATTTTAAAATTGTAGAATAGTAATAAATAATAGTAAAAATAAATAAACATTCCTAAATGCTAAAGTAGAAAAAACAGTGCCCTGACCTGTTTAATAGAACAAGGTAAAATAATAAAAAATAAAAAATAAAAAATGTAAAATAGAAGTAAATAATAGTAAAATTACCTAAATGCTAAAGTAGAGAAAATATCCCTCTTCCAAAAAAAAAGTCAAATAATAACAAATGCTTATTTCATAAAATCATAGAGTTGTAAGAGACCTCATGGGCCATCCAGTCCAGCCCCCTGCCAAGAAGCAGAAAAATTGCATTCAAAGTGCCCCTGGCAGATGGCCATCCAGCCTCTGTTTAAAAGCCTCCAAAAACCTCATGAAATAAGATAAAATAATAAAAATAATAATAAAGATATATAAACAGATATATAAACCCTTTTTCCTACTTCCAACAGACCTCACTACCTCTGAGGATGCTTGCCATAGATGCAGGCGAAACGTCAGGAGAGAATGCCTCTAGACCATGGCCATATAGCCCGAAAAAACCTACAGCAACCCAGTGATTCCGCCCATGAAAGCCTTCGACAAAATAATAAAAATTGTACAATAATAGTACACACACACGCATATATAATTATCTACATGCTGAAAATTCTCTATGGATTTGCATTGTAAAATACAAAAAATCTTTGCAAAACATCGAAGAGTTAGAGCAAATTCCCAGAGTCAAGGTGTATATATGAGTAAAGGTAAAGGTTTCCCCTTGACAATAAGTGCAGTCGAGTCCGACTCTGGGACTCAGGTGCTCATCTCAATTTCTAAGCCAAAGAGACGGCATTGTCTGTAGATGCCGCCAATGTCATGTGGCCACTGGCATGACTGCATGGAGCACACTTATTTTCCCCGCCGAAGCAGTACCTATTGATCTACTCACATTTGCATGCTTTTGAACTGTTAGGTTGGCAGAAACTGGCCCTAACAGTGGGAGCTCACCCCACTCCCTGGATTCGAACCACCAAGCTTTGGGTCTGCAAGTTCTGCAGCTCAGCGGTTTAACCCACTGCACCACCAGGGGCCCTATATATATATATACACATTCATTCATTCATTCCAGGGAAAGGTTTATAATAAAGTCTAGTCTTTAGAGGAATAATTTGACTAACTGGCAATATTTTTTGTGAATTTTGAGGTTTTTATTTCCCCTGCAATAAGTGCAAATTTGCCATTACGGAGGTCTTACTGTTGTGACTTGCACTTCTTTGCCTTGGGCCACCGAGTTGTGCCATTTGCAGCGCTGGTGCCAAGCTCTCTTGTTTCCTCATGCCAAATCAAAGGCAACATGTTCAAAGAGATGATGGTGGCATTCAGGGATTTTCCACCGGCGTCTCTTTTCAAATCTCTGTCTTTTCATGGTGTCTCTCTACTTTTCAATGATTGGTGACAATTTACGAAGGACAGTATGTCAGGCTTCTTGGCTCAAATTCATTATTTTTGAAGTCAGTATCAACATGAAATCCATCTAAAATGCTAGCTGTTCCAATGGATTGTCGTCAGAGCAATCCAATCCATTTGCAATCTCACTCCTAGTTGATACAGGGTTAGTTGGATAACACTATGTAAGAAAATTTGAAAATGGTTCTGTTCCTGGTTTGAAAGTGTTATTTCCTATTTCATTGTGCCATCCTTACTTTGAATTGAGTTGTTCTACTCCAGAAACTTTGTTGTTTTTGTGGCACAAACTATGTTAAATTGCTTGAGACTAGAAGAGAGTTTTTGTGTTAAATTGCTTGAGACTAGAAGAGATATTAAATGCAAAACTAGAGCAAAATGCACTATGACAGGAGGTCTTTCAAAAACAAAGTTTGGCAGTTTCATCAACTTTTCCCCATGTTTTTATGAAAGAACCAATTCGGAAACAGCATTTATAACCCAGGAACAAAGATTGTGTTACATAGTGTAATGTATAATAATTATATAATACAATTATAATAATATACTATAATACATATAATAACATAATAAACACAATAAATACAATAACAATATAATAAATACAATTATAGTAAAAGTGTTAATTGACACCGGGAAGCCCCCGGTGGCGCAGTGGGTTAAAGCACTGAGCTTGTTGACCTAAAGGTCGCAGATTCGATTCTGGGGAGCGGCGTGAGCTTCCGCTGTCAGCCCTAGCTTCTGCCAACCTAGCAGTTTGAAAACATGCAAATGTGAGTAGATCAATAGGTAACGGCACTCCATGCAGTCAAGCTGGCCACATGACCTTGGAGGTGTCTATGGACAACGCCAGCTCTTCAGCTTAGAAATGGAGATGAGCACCACACCCCAGAGTCAGACATGACTAGACTTAATGTCAGGGGACAACCTTTACCTTATAGTAAAAGTAAATGTTTCCCCTTGACATTAAGTCTAGTCAAGTCTGACTCTGGGGGGTGGTGCTCATTTCCATAGACACCTCCTAGGTCATGTGGCTGATAGGACTGCATGGAGCGCCGTTACCTTCCCACCGGAGGTAACGGTACCTATTGATCTACTCACATATGTGGTCATTGGCGTGACTGCATGGAGTGCCGTTATCTTCCTATCAAGCCGGTACCTATTGATCTACTCACATGTGCCTTTTTTCAAACTGCTAGATTGGCAGGAGCTGGGGCTAACAGTGTGAGCTCACCCTGCTCCCCATATTTGAACCACCGGTCTTTCAGCCAGCAAGTTCTGTAGTTCAGCAGTTTAACCCGCTGCACCCGGGGGTGGAGGGTGGGGCTTAATGTAATTCTAATTTAATATAATAATATGATGTGCTATAGCAGGATGTCCCTTCTGCAAAGACAAAGTCTTTGCAGTTTAATCAACTTTCCCGGTGGAAGGAGCCCCGGTGGCGCAGTGGGTTAAAGCCCTGTGCCGGCAGGACTGAAGACCGATAGGTCACAGGTTCGAATCCGGGGAGACGCGGGTGAGCTCCCTCTATTAGCTCCAGCTCCTCATGCGGGGACATGAGAGAAGCCTCCCACAAGGATGACAAAAACATCAAATCATCCGGGCCTCTCCTGGGCAACATCCTTGCAAGCGGCCAATTCTCTCACACCAGAAGCGACTTGCAGTTTCTCAAGTCGCTCCTGATACGACTAATAATAATAATAACTTTCCTCATGTTTTTATGATAGAACCAATTAGGAAATGACATTGATCAACCAGGAACAAAAATCATGTTATATAATGTAATATTATAATTATATAATACGAATATAATACAATAATATACTATAATAAATATAATAATATAACAAATACAATAATAATACAATATAAGGTGCTATAGCAGGATGATGTCCCTTCTGCAAATGCAGCGTTTGTGCAGTTTAATGAACTTTTCCCATGTTTTTATGATAGAACCAATTGGGAAACCCACATTTATCACTCAGGAAGGAACAAAGATTGTGTTACACACTGTAATATATTATATAATATAATTATATAATGCAATTATAATATGCTATAATAAATATAATAATATAAAAATACAATAATAATGTATTAAATGATAATATAATGTATTACAATTATAATATAGTAATATAAGCTGCTATAGCAGGATGTCCCTTCTGCAGAGGCAAAGTTTTGGCAGTTTAATAAACTTTGCCTATGTTTTTATGATAGAACCAATTAGGAAACAGCATTGATTACCCAGGAACAAAAAATCATGTTGCATACATAGTGTTATTGACGCCGGTGTTTTACTTGTGTGTTTTAATGGTAATCTTGGGTGCGTCCCTTGTAAGCCACCCCGAATCTCCTAGGGCAGATGGTTGACGGGATATAAAAATAAAATTATTATTATTATTATTATTATTATTATTATTATTATTATTATGCTAATGAGGCCCAATCCGTTGGAATAATAATAATAATAATAATAATAATAATAATAATAATAATAATAATAATAATATGGAGCCCCTGGTGGCTCCCTCTCACGCCAGAAGCGACTTGCAGTTTCTCAGGTCGCTCCTGACACGACAAATAATAATAATAATAACAATATGGAGCCTCTGGTGGCTCCCTCTCACACCAGAAGCGACTTGCAGTTTCTCAGGTCGCTCCCGGCCCGACAAATAATAATAATAATAATAACAATAACAATAATGATAATAATAATAATAATATGGAGCCCCCGGTGGCTCCTTCTCACACCAGAAGTGACTTGCAGTTTCTCAGATTGCTCCTGACACGACAAATAATAATAATAATAATAACAATATGGAGCCCTTGGTGGCTCCCTCTCACACCAGAAGCGACTTGCAGTTTCTCAGGTCGCTCCTGACCCGACAAATAATAATAATAATAATAATAATGATAATGATAATGATAATAATATGGAGCCCCCGGTGGCTCCCTCTCACACCAGAAGCGACTTGCAGTTTCTCAGGTCGCTCCTGACACGACAAATAATAATAATAATAATTTATTTCTGACCTGCCCTCTCTCCGCCAGGAGACTCAGGGCAGCTTCCAAAGGCAAAAGAGGCAAACATTCGATGCCATGTGCAACAACAAATAAACATAAAACAGAAACAAACAGTTAAAACAACAGTTAAAAATAAGCCAATAAAACAACCTAGGCTAATAAGCTGATGAAATTTGTATAAAATATGAAAGCATGCAAATATAAAACATGGCTCTCCAATAAGTTAAGGTCATAGAGTCTCTGTCAGCATCGTCAGATGAGAAAAAAGTTAATTCTTTTCCGCGCAAAGAGCAGCAGGGGTTGCGCTGCTCCTTTTATGGAGCCCTTCCACTCCAGGGACGTTTTGGAAAGCAAGGTTTCATGTTGGTTCTGTGCCTTGGGGTCTTTGGGTGCTCTAGGCATGTGTTGATGTGCTCCTAATGATGCGCCGTGTTCTCTCTCCGCAGGGAAGGACAAGAAGGGCAGCTGCGGCCTCGCCCGCGTGGACAGCACCACCTGCCTCTTCCCCGTCGAGGAGAAGGCCGTCGAGTATTACTTTGCCTCTGATGCCAGGTCAGTGGCCTCTCTATGGCTGGAGAGGGTGGTCCTGTGGCTGCCATTGTACTCTGCATTCAGGATAAAGAAACTCAGGATGATGTCTCCTATTGGAACTAAGCACCCTATTTATTTATTTATCACTAGCTGTACCCTGCCACGCGTTGCTGTGGCCTATAGTAAGAATTTTCGAAGTAGAGGTAGATATCTGGGCTATTATGAAAGGGAGGTACCTACGTATTCCTTCCCCTCTTTTTCTTCCCCTTCCCCTTTCTCTCCTTTCTTCCTTCTCTACCTCTTTCTTTCATTCCTTATTTCATTCTTTGGTTTCATCCTTCCTCCTCTCTTTCCTTCCTTCCCTCGTCCTTTCTCTACTTCTTCGTCTCATGTCTTCCTACACTGTTTTCTTGCTTCTTTCACTTTTTATTTCCTTTTCCCTTCCTTCCTTCTTTACCTCTTTCCTGCCTTTCCTTTCATTTCTACTTTATCTTCTTCCTTCCTTCCTTCGGTACCTCTTTCTTTCCTTCCTTCCTTCCCTCCCTACTTCTCTCCTGTCTGGTAGAGTCCCTTCTAACTCTATTCTAGGAGTCTATTTAATATAGTAACATATAGTAGTAACATATTATATAGTAATAGATATAACAGTAATATATATAATATAATATTTATGTATTATATAGCAATATATATAATAGTAATATATATAGTATTGTAATTATATATATGTATATATGTATATACATAGAGATAGATAGACAGAATATAGATATATACCACCAACCAGTGATCCTGTATCCATCCATATCTGTGTGTGTGTGTGTCTACACTGCCATAGAATCCAGTCCTAAGTAGATAATCTGGATTTTACATGGCAGTGTGGAAGGGGTGACTTTGAGTGCATCTAAGTGTAGATTTAATAAAGAAGGATGAAGCTGGTGAGGGGGGTGGGGGAGAAAAGGGAAGGAAAGAAAAGAATGCTTCTTGTAGGTCAGAGAACGGTCCAGAGTGACTCCCAGGTATTTGGGTGCGCTGCAATGCTCCAGTGGGATTCCTTCCCAGGTGATCTCAGAGCTCGGGATGCTTGTCTGTTCTTAAGGTGAAAGGCACATGTCTGTTTTTTAGATGGATTAGGGATCAGTTGGTTTTCCCTGTGATAGGCAGTAAGAGCACCAAGAGCTTCGGAGAGCTTCTGTTCAACCATCTCAAAGCTCCCTGCTTGAGCGGTAATGGCATGATCATCAGCAGAGATGAAACTCTCTGTCCCTTCTGGCGGTGGCTGGTCATTGTGTAGATGCTACAGACAGTGCTACAGCTTGTGCTCCTTCTATATGTATCAGTTTTATATGACACAAAATAAATAAATAAGCATGTAAATTGAAAATTTAAAAAACCATATTAGAAATAAAAACTTTGATAACTTCTGAGAACCAAGTTGATTAAGATATCTTATCAATTGCCTTTGTAATGATTTTTTTAAATGGTAAAGAGACTTTACGGACACCTCGTATTTGGGTGTCATCAGCATACCGATGACACCGCACCCTAGGCCTCCGGATGATCTCTTCCAGTGGTTCAAATGCTTTTAAAGCATTAGAGATAGAGTTTTTAGCCCTCTCTTTGCTCCCTTGCAGCGCAGTCATTGAACACACCAACCGGGTCATTTTCCTCGAGGATGACGATGTGGCCGCTGTGGTGGAGGGCCGCCTCTCCATCCACCGCATCAAGCGCATGGCCGCGGACCACCCGGGGCGCGCCGTCCAGACCCTCCAGATGGAACTCCAGCAAATCATGAAGGGTTGGTTTCTCTTTCTTTCTTTCTTTCTTTCTTTCTTTCTTTCTTTCTTTCTTTCTTTCTTTCTTTTTTTTCCTGGACTTCTTTCTGCAAAGAGCCGTGCTTCCCTTGGGCTTCACATTTTCATCTTTAAAAATGTTCTTTAATCTATTTCAATCTATCATAGAATCAAAGAGTTGGAAGAGGCCTCATGGGCCATCCAGTCCAACCCCATTCTGCCAAGAAGCAGGAATATTGCATTCAAATCACCCCTGACAGATGGCCATCCAGCCTCTCAGCCTTCTCTTCTTCAGGCTAAACATGCCCAGCTCCTTAAGCCGCTCCTCATAGGGCTTGTTCTCCAGACGCTTGATCATTTTAGTCGCCCTCCTCTGGACACATTCCAGCTTAGAGTCAATATCTTTCTTGAATTGTGGTGCCCAGAATTGGACACAATATTCCAGGTGTGGTCTAACCAAAGCAGAATAGAGGGGTAGCATTACTTCCCTAGATCTAGACACCATGCTCCTCTTGAGGCAGGCCAAAATCCCATTGGCTTTTTTTGCCGCCACATCACATTGTTGGCTCATGTTTAACTTGTTGTCCACAAGGGCTCCAAGATCTTTTTCACACGTACTGCTCTTGAGCCAGGCATCATCCCCCATTCTGTACCTTTGCATTTCATTTTTTCTGCCAAAGTGGAGTATCTTGCATTTGTCACTGTTGACCTTCATTTTGTTAGTTTCGGCCCATCTCTCTAATCTGTCAAGATCGTTTTGATCTTGGGGACTTTCAGAGAAAGAAGTAGACACAAAAGACTCCTGTACTGGTTTTATAATTGGTTACACAGGCAGAAAGGGGGGACATTCACTCTGCATTCACTCCACATACATTCTTTCATCCATTCTTACTCACCACCTTCTTCATTAAGTCCATCTTGGAAGGAGTTGTTTGTCCAATTTCTGCATTCCTCGCAGATCTGCTACACTTTCCATATGGAAAAGGGTCTCCTTATGTAGAACTTTTGCTGTTGTTGTTTTGACAACTTCTCATTCAGCTAAGACTTGTTGAAGCTCCATCAATTCTGGAACAGATGTTGTTTTTCCTCTTTAGCATTAGGAGTTGTCATTTCTGACCTCCTCAGCTTAAAAGTGGTGCAACTGGCTGGGAGTCAGCTGCATTAAGATCACTACTGACCAAAAGGCCATGAGTTCGAAGCCAGCCTGGGTCGGATTGAGCTTCTGACCAATTTTGTGTAACTTGCTGTCGACCTTTGCAGCCCGAAAGACAGTTGCATCTGCCAAGTAGGAAATTTAGGTACTGCTTATGCGGGGAGCCAAATTTAACTAATTTACGAGGCCATAAAAATCTCCAGCAAGGATGCAAAGAATGAGGAAGTACTTCATCAGTGTCACAAATGGTCGGTGAAGGGACAGCTCCCCTGGTGGCCAGAATAGAATCATAGAATCAAAGAGTTGGAAGAGACCTCATGGGCCATCCAGTCCAACCCCCTGCCAAGAAGCAGGAATATTGCATTCAAATCACCCCCGACAGATGGCCATTCAGCGTCTGTTTAAAAGCTTCCAAAGAAGGAGCCTCCACCACACTCCGGGGCAGAGAGTTCCACTGCTGAACGGCTCTCACAGTCAGGAAGTTCTTCCTCATGTTCAGATGGAATCTCCTCTCTTGTAATTTGAAGCCATTGTTCCGCGTCCTAGTCTCCAGGGAAGCAGAAAACAAGCTTGCTCCTTCCTCCCTGTGGCTTCCTCTCACATATTTATACATGGCTATCATATCTCCTCTCAGCCTTCTCCTCTTCTCTTGAATACCCTCAAGAAAAGCTGGAATGTTAAATTGCCTCTGTGTCTGTCTATATATGTTGTGTGTCTATGGCATTGAATGTTTGCCATGTATCTGGACATTGTAATCTGCCCTGAGTCCCCTGCGGGGTAAGAAGGGCGGAATATAAATACTGTAAATAATAATAATAATATTTATTTATTTATTTATTTATTTATTTATTTACTGTATTTGTATACCACTTTTCTCAGCCAATCAGCGGCTCAAGGCGGTTTCCAACAAATCAGTATACATGAAAACATAATACCAAATTAAGCAATAAACTATAAAACATCACAACAGCAATAAAAACAACATCATTAGCGTCTCCTCTTTATCAAGTATTGGCTAGTTCCATTGTCAAGTCAATTCGATTTCCTATTGTCTCTGACCATGTAAACATATGTCGTTTACACCAAAAGATCGGTTAAGTCAGTTCAGCAGTTTTTCTTCATCAACATGCCACAAGTTAATCCAATCTTCTCCTCCATAAAGTCATTGGTTTATTTTAGCATGATATCTTCTGTCTTTCCAGACCTGCCACATCCCTATTTTTGGTGTTGGTGTTGTATTTATATATGAAATTTATAATTTCATTCAATCCAGTCATCACACTCTCCAGCATGGATTTGGTCTTGGGGAAGGCATGCCCTCTCAGCCCCATAATAGTGTCTCCTAAGGCACGCAACAAGGCACGCAACAAGCTCTCGTTCTGTCCAATGTGCATAAGATTTGCCAGTAAATACCTTTTGTTTATATATCTAAAGGTAACTTCAGCTCTTTCATGCAAAAGGAGATTTTCGAACAGCCTGAATCGGTCGTTAACACCATGAGAGGAAGAGTCAACTTTGACGACTGCACAGGTAAAAGGAAACTGAAGCAGCCCTGTTTTGTCTTTTTAAGTGTAATCCAGTTTCTGAATCCAGATTGTCTACTTTGAACTGGATATTAATGATGTTGTCTCCTGCCTTGAGCCCTAGGGAGAGGTGGGTAATACACTCATCATCATTATTATTACTACTATTACTATTGTGTGGCTGTTTCTTTTTGGATTGTTTTGGGATCCTGTTGTTGAGTCCTATTGGCTGAGTCCTTTCTCCTATGAGGAAGCAGTGGCTTTTTGGCACTGCACCCTCTTTCCTATAAATCAACAAAGTAAAGCTCTGGCAAAAGGATCTTTTTGTCTGTGTTTGTCTCCTTTTGAGTTGTTTTCTCTTTTGCGATCCAGCCCTTTGTATTGATTCTCCTAACAGTGAACCTCGGAGGCCTGAAAGATCACATTAAGGAGATCCAAAGGTGTCGGCGTCTCATCCTTATCGCTTGCGGGACGAGTTACCATGCTGGAGTCGCAGTGAGTGCCTGCATTTTTTGTTCACATTTTGAGCAAAGAAAGAAAGAAATCTATTCCAGAAATATATACAGCATTTGCTTGTTTATTTGTTTGTTTGTTTTGCGCATGAACCTTTGATTGGTTGGGAGCTACAAGTTGAGCATCCCTTTGAATCTATATAAATAAAAATGTAATGTCCGTTTGCGGGATTAACATAACTCAAAAACCATTGGACAAATTGACACCAAATTTGGACACAACACACCTATCAGGCCAACGAGTGACCATCACTCATAAAAAGATGGAAAAATACAGCAGAAGAGACTTAAAAATGCAAAAAACAACAAATACATTACAACGCAAGTGTAATACCACATATATACACATATACACATATATATACACACAAAACACATACACAGACTGGGCCACAGCAATGCGGGGCAGGGGACGGCTAGTAATTTATAATATTATAAGATTTTGTTCACTTCCTGTTGTCTCAGCCCGGTTCTTAACTAGGAGTCATTTGTAAGTTAGATGATTGTAACTTGGGGTCAGCCTGTAGATCAGGGGTCCTCAAACTAAGGCCCGGGGGCCGGATACGGCCCTCCAAGATTATTTACCCGGCCCTTGCTCAGGGTCAACCTAAGTCTGAAAGCACACAACAACAACAACAACAACAATCCTATCTCATCAGACAAAAGCAGGTCCACACTTCCCATTGAAATACTAATAAGTTTATATTTGTTAAAATGGTTCTTCATTTTAATTATTGTATTGTTTTAAGTGTTTTTTGCACTACAAATAAGACATGTCCAGTGTGCATAGGAATTCATTCATGTGCTTTTCAAATTATAATCCGGCCCTCCAACAGTTTGAGGGACTGTGACCTGTCCTTCTGTTTAAAAAGTTTGTGGACCCTTGCTGTAGGCAGATAGATAGATAGATAGATAGATAGATAGATAGATAGATAGATAGATAGATAGATAGATATTTCTAACATTTCTACCCCGCCCTTCTCAACCCCTGAGGGGGGACTCAGAGAGGTGTAAACAGAAATAACTATGATTCTATAGAGAGAGATAAATATGTTTGTAAATATATACATATATAAAGAGAGAGATAATAATAATAATAATAATAATAATAATAGTAATAATACTTTGTATTCTGCCCTCTCTCCCCACGGGGACTCAGGGCGGATTCCCATAATCACAAATACGAAGGCGAGCATTCAATGCCTTGAAAACAGCCATAAACACAAATACAGTAATGACTAATGGGAATCGCAAAGTGAACCAATGTCTAACCATGAATTGTAACCTAAAACTAAAATTACATAATCAAATTATTATATCTAACCTCAAAACATTGAACTTCGATTTCCGAATCACTAAAGTTTCAATTAAGAAAGTTTAAAATTGATTATGTTGCCATGATGTTTCCTTCCATTCCGAATCCAGACCCGCCAGGTGCTGGAAGAGTTGACAGAGCTTCCCGTGATGGTGGAACTGGCCAGCGACTTCCTGGACCGCAACACGCCTGTCTTCCGTGACGACGTCTGCTTCTTCATCAGCCAATCAGGTAAGAGGAGGACCCGCATTCGGAGCCTTCGGTGGGACTTCTGCCAAAGAAGGATGGGTACAAGCCAGAACAACAACAACAACAACAACAACAACAACAACAACAACACTTTATGTATACCCCGCCACCATCTCCCCAAGGGGACTCAGGGCGGCTTACATAAGGACAAGTCCAACAACACATCAGTAAAAACAAAACAGCAAGCAAATAAAACAGTACAATTAATATAACTAACATTAAAACAATAACACAGATAATTTAAAACCTTTAAAACTCACAAAAGGCAAGCCAATAATAACACATGCAACACCATTTTTAAAAATGTCCTGTTTCTAGTTATTTCCTGTTTCATTGTGCACTCCTTACTTTAGAAGTAGTTGCTCTACTCCAGCAACTTGATTTTCGTGCCACGAAATCTGTATTTGTGACCTGCCCTCTCTCCCCAAGGGGACTCAGGGCAGTTTCCAGTGGCAAACATTCAGTGCCATCATGAACAAACAAAACAGATCGAAACAATCAATAAATAACATCAATGTAAACTTATAAACTTAAATGACTAACCATAGAATAATCAAAATAGATTAATCTCATCATATGCATCAACATCATGACAAAATCCAAATAATTAAAGTAGACTAAAGTTATAAAGAGTATATAGTAATAGTTATAAAGAGTATATAGTAAAGAGTAGAGACATCAGACTGGCAACAAAGATCCGCCTAGTCAAAGCCATGGTATTCCCTGTAGTCACCTACGGATGTGAGAGCTGGACCTTAGGGAAGGCTGAGCGAAGGAAGATAGATGCTTTTGAACTGTGGTGTTGGAGGAAAGTTCTGAGAGTGCCTTGGACTGCGAGAAGATCCAACCAGTCCATCCTCCAGGAAATAAAGCCCGACTGCTCACTGGAGGGAAGGATAGTAGAGGCAAAGATGAAGTACTTTGGCCACATCATGAGGAGACAGCAAAGCCTAGAGAAGACAATTATGCTGGGGAAAGTGGAAGGTAAAAGGAAGAGGGGCCGACCAAGGGCAAGATGGATGGATGGCAACCTTGAAGTGACTGGACTGACCTTGAAGGAGCTGGGGGTGGTGACGGCCGACAGGGAGCTCTGGCGTGCGCTGGTCCATGAGGTCACGAAGAGTTGGAGACGACTGAATGAATGAACAACAACAACAACAAAGTTATAAAACGACTCCTGCCATCAGCATCCCAGCTGATGTTTTGGATGGCTCTGCGAATATTTTTCTTGGTCTCACAATATATTCCGTACCAGTTTTGTCACATTCTGTCTTGACATTACGTCCTCTCTATAAACTGAAATGATTTCACAAAGAATCACAGTGGTGTTTATGCCCTTAGCATTTAAATAGCGTATTACAGTGCTAATAACTTTCTTTTTCTTTCTTTCTTTCTTTCTTTCCTTCTTTACGACATTTATATGCTGCCCTTCTCACTCCGAAGGGGACTTAGAGCGGCTTACAAGATATATATATATATATATATATATATATATGTGTGTGTGTGTGTGTGTGTGTGTGTGTGTGTGTGTGTGTGTGCGTGTGTGTGTGTGTATATATATATATATATATATATATATATATATATATACACACACACACATTATTATATTATATTATATTATATTATATTATATTATTAGCATAATACAATATCAGTATTAAATATTACTATATCGTACTATACCATTATATTGTAATATTATTAGTAATATTACATGTAATATAAATATATAATTATAATATCATCATTAGTAGTAGTATTATATTGCATTATAACAGCACTCCATGCAGTCATGCCGGCCACATGACCTTGGAGGTGTCCACGGACAATGCCGGCTCTTCAGCTTAGAAATGGAGATGAGCAGCACACCCCATGGACTTCATGTCACGGGAAAACCCACCACACCCCAGAGTCGGACACGACTGGACTTCACGTCAGGGGAAAACCTTTACCTTATTATATTGCATTACATTATAATATTATAAATATTATAATATTATTACTGCATCACAAGTACGTTGGGCAGGGACGAGAGACAGGGCCTTCTCAGTGGTGGCCCCTCGGCTGTGGAATGCCCTTCCTACAGAAATTAGATCGGCCCCCTCCCTGTTAGCATTTCGGAGGAAAGTGAAGACCTGGTTGTTCGAGCAGGCATTTGAATAGGCAGTGTAACGAATATAGGAATATGGAACAATTGTATGATGAAACTGGATCTTGATTTTAACTATGAGACGATATGAGATGTTATATGATGTTTAATTTATTGTTAGAAGGGAAAGAAGGAAGGAAAGAGGGAGCGAAGGAAGGGGGGAAGATGTAGAGAGAGGGAGAGAAGGAAAGAGAGAAGGAAGAAAAGAGAGACAGCAGAAGAAAGAAAAAGAGGGAAGGGAGGAAAGAGATAGAGAAGGAAAGACGGGAAGGAAGGAAGCAAAGAGATAGAGAAGGAAAGACGGGAAGGAAGGAAGCAAAGAGGGAGTGAAGGAAGGAGGGAAAAAAGGAGAGAAAGAGGGAAGGTTGGCCACAGCAATGCGTGGCGGGTACAGCTAGTAGTAAATAAATATATTACATTACATTATTAGCATAGCACAGGAGACAAGGTGAAATTGTTGTGTTACTGTGCTGCTTATATTTTATTTTATTTTTGTTTATGAGATGTATTTTAACTGTTTTTGCATTGTTTGTTGCTATTGTGTTTTTATTGATGTGTTGTGGGCTCGGCCTCATGTAAGCCGCACCGAGTCCCTTGGGGAGATGGTAGCGGGATATAAATAAAGATTATTATTATTATTATTATTATTATTCTGCCCCCCTCTCTCTTCACTTTGCACTTGGAGGAAAATGGAACGATGACGAGCATCTCTAACTTTCACCACAATGCCAGTCGATGAGCTCCTGACGACTGGCACTGCTCGTTCGCTTCTGCTGGCTTCCTGCTACACGGCAGTGAGAGATCAACTTCCCCCGTGACAGCTACATGCCTTGTAACCTTACTTTCCGGATAACACTCATATATGTGGCTGGAGTTGCACCTCAAATATGTCCCTGTGCCAACTTAAGAACCTATAGCACCTCTCTTGATCAAAACACGGAGACTGCCTTCATACAACTGTCAGAATGTCCTTTTTTCTTCCTGTCCAGGTGAGACAGCGGACACGCTGATGGCACTGCGCTATTGCAAGGAGCGGGGTGCGCTGACAGTGGGCATCACCAACACGGTGGGAAGCTCCATCTCGCGGGAGACCGACTGCGGGGTCCACATCAACGCTGGGCCGGAGATTGGGGTAGCCAGCACCAAGGTGAGCGGGGCCTCCTCCATCTGAAGCATCATATCCAAGTGGCAGGAGAAAGCCAAGCTCCATATTCCGTCATATATTCATCCATCCAGGGTCTCATACAGGCAGGATTTGGGTAATAGTTTGGAAATATGTAGTTTTCTCTCAAGGACGAGACAGGGAGAGACAAAAAGGGGGTTTCTTCTTATTACACTACTAGCCATCCCTGCCACACATTGCTGTGGCCCAGTCTCGTGAGCTGGAAAATAAAGTAATGAGAAAGTGTTGGTTTCTAATATATGTAATGTCTTTCTGCTTGTGGGTAAACAGTATTTCTTGTTGTTTCTTTGTCAGTGTTGATGTGGAGATTGTCTGGTTTGCCTACTCTGGAACATGGAAGATATAATCGTCCTTCTTTAGGGGTCCCATTCAAATCTATGATACTATATCTGCGTGTGTGAATCATATCTATCTATATCTCTGGCTGGATGGCTCTTTGTCAGGAGGGCTTTGATTATGTTTTCTTGCCCTGATGAAGGGAGTTGGACTCGATGGCCTTAAACATTTTCTGTTGGTCATGGGGGTTCTGTGTGGGAAGTTTTCCCCGATTCTGTCGTTTGTGAGGTTCAGAATGCTCTTCGATTGTAGGTGAACTATAAATCCCAGTAACTACAATTTCCAAATGTCAAGGCCTATTTCCCCCAAACTCCATCTGTGTTCATTCATATTTGGGCATATGAAGTATTCGTGCCAAGTTTGATCCAGATCCATCATGGTTTGAGTCCACAGTGCTCTCTGGATGTAGGTGAACTACAACTCCCAAACTCAAGGTCAGTGCCCACCAAACCCTTCTAGTGTTTTCTATTGGTCATGGGAGTCCTGTGTGCCATGGTTCAATTCCATCATTGGTGGAGTTCAGAATGCTCTTTGATTGTAAGTAAATTATAAATCCCAGCAACTACAACTCCCAAATGACATGTTTTTTTTTTTTTTTTAGTGATGGTCACTCCTTAAGTTAGTAGGTGTCTTGTGGACAAATTTGGTGGCAATTCATCCAGTGGTTTTTGAGTTATGTTAATCCCACAAACGAACATTACATTTTTATTTATATAGATGTAACACAATTTTTGTTCCTTCGTTATAAATATCATTTCCTAATTGGTTCTGTCATAAAATCATGGAAAAGGTTTGTTGAACTGCCAAAACTTTGTTTTTGAGGGAGGGATATTACTCTAAAGCAGCACATTTTGTGATCGTTTATCCATTAATATCTCATCATCGAGTTTCAACCTATTCAACATAGTGTGCCACACAAACAAAGTTTTGGGAGAATAATAATAATAATAATAATAATAATAATAATAATAACTTTATTTATATCCCGCTTTTCTCCCTAACGGAGCCCAAAGTATCTCACAACATAATACAATATAAATCAAAGCACATTTAATGTAAAAAACAAGACAAAATCATACAAAGCATAATAAGATAGAAATAAATATTAAGCATTAAAAACATTTACAACCAATTACAATTATAGTGGAGACTCATCCATTAAATAGTTTTTTTCTCTAAAAATTGCTTTCAACAATTTAATTATATTATAATAATTTAATTTAATTAATTAGAACAATTACTTTCAAAGTAAGGACCACACCATTAAACAGAAATAACACTTTCAAGCCAGGAACAGAACATCTTGATGGTTCGAATCCAGGAAGCGGAGTGAGCTCCCGCTGTTAGCCCCAACTTCTGCCAACCTAGCAGTTTGAAAACATTCAAATGTGAGTAGATCAATATGTACTGCTCTGCCGATAAGGTAACGGTGCTCCATACAGTCATGTTGGCCATATGACCTTGGAGGTGTCTACAGACAACGCCGGCTCTTTGGCTTAGAAATGGAGATGAACACCACATCCCAGAGTCAGACACGACTAGACTTAACATCAGGGAGAAATCTTTACCTTTTAAGGCAATCCCTCACTATCAGAGGATGATGGCCTTTGAAGTAGAGTGTCTTGGTGGTGGGTCTGTAGGTGACTGTGGAGCCCCATTCTTGATCCGCATGTTCTCCCACAGTGAGGACATTGGTTTCCAGATGGAAGGCGGTGCCGGTTGGGGTTGGCTTGACGCGCCTATTTCCTCTTGGCACATTTCTCCCTTTCGCCCTCCATTCATACTCTTCAAATTCTGCAGCACTGATGGTCACAGCTGACCTCCAGTTAGAGCACTCAAGGGCCAGGGCTTCCCAGTTCTCGGTGTCTATGCCACAATTTTTAAGTTTGGCTTTAAGTCCATCTTTCAATTTCTTTTCCTGCCCACCAACATTCCATTTTCCATTCTTGGTTGGGAGGTCGGCTGCTCAGCAGTTTAACCTGCTGCACCACCAGGGGGCCTACAATACAAACACATATACTACAATTCTGCACAAAACACATATTAAAATACATAGTGCAAGGATTAAAATACAATACATATAGTACAAACAGAATGTACATTTTAATTTTGCTGGTTTGTTTATTTATTTGTGTCAGGAGCGACTTGAGAAACTGCAAGTCGCTTCTGGTGTGAGAGAATTGGCCGTCTACAAAGACGTTGCCTAGAGGACATTGCCCGGATGTTTTGATGTTTTACCATCCTTGTGGGAGGCTTCTCCCATGTTCCTGCATGGGGAGTTGGAGCTGACAGAGGGAGCTCATCTGGGCTCTCCCCAGATTTGAACCTTAGACCTTTTGGTCTTCAGTCCTGCCAGCACAAAGGTTGAACCCATTGCTTAAAATATATTATGATTTATTGTCAAAGGCTTTCATGGCCAGAATCACTGGGTTGTTGTTAGGTTTTTTTTTCCAGGCTATATGGCAATGTTCTAGAGGCATTCTCTCCTGACATTTCGCCTGCATCTATGGCAAGCATCCTCAGAGGTAGTGAGGTCTGTGTGAATGTTTCAACTGACCACCAGCAGACAGGAGCCCTTTGTCCCACCCTGGTCATTCCACAGATATATAAACCCATTTTCCTAGTTCCAACAGATCTCACTACCTCTGAGGATGCTTGCCATAGATGCAGGCGAAACGTCAGGAGAGAATGCCTTTAGATTATGGCCACGTAACCCGAAAAAAACCCTACAACAACCCTATATTATGATTATTTTAATTATACCCAGATTTTAGTGGATGGTGGGCTTGGCCACCAGGCAGTACTTCTGTTTAATGCCTCTGCTCCATAAAGCCAGTGTAGAATACTATATATACTGTATTTACTTGAATGTAGCACTCATGACTTTCCTGCACATTACATTTGTGTCATATGGTCACCTTAGTGCTCATCCACAGCCAAAGGGGAAGCTGCTTCTGGAGCTCCTCTTTGCAGGACCTCCTCACTCATTTAATTGCATCGACTCAATGCTATGGGATCCTGGGATTTGTAGTTTGGTGGGGCACCAGCTTCCTTTGGCAGAGAAAAAAATCAAAGCCTTGCAAAACAACCCCTTGCCCCCAATAATTTCATATCATTGAACCAAGGCAATAGAAGCAAGGGAAAGGGTTCATCAAGGGGGGAAACCGGGCCGCCCGCCAAGTCTAAAGGAATGTTCCATGACCAACTGGACCCATTAATATTATTTATATCAGCCGGCAATGAAACAACATTAGATTTCCCACCTCATGCTGTAATGCTGGGCGCAGCTCACATTCTTAAGATGGGATTTACAACGCGGCTTAAGAAAACATACAGAGCTTGGGAATGTCACTTTTGAAGCGTGCAACGCAAACCCCGTTGGGCAGAAACCCAAGGAAACAGAGGCATCTGTGAAATAGCATTTCCTCTGGATATCAGCAGTCTCAGGTTTGCTGGAGATGCCGCATAGAAGTTGCATCAGGTGGAAGCAGCACAATGGTCATCATGATAATAATAGTAATACACAAGGCAACAACATTTGGGGGGAAAATCCTGTTCCTGGTTTGAAAGTGTTCTTTCCTGCTTAATTGTGCGGTCTTTACTTTGAAAGTCGTCGTTCTCCTCCAGAAATGTTTGTTTTGGTGGCTGCCACAAACTAGGTTGAAAATCAATGATTAGATCTTTACTTTTGCCTTTTGTCCCTTTTGGGATTTTCTATTTCTCCTTTAGTTTTGCCTTCTCTCCCTCTAGTTTTTCTTTCTGTCCCTTTGGCTTTGCCTTTTGCCCCTTTTGGGTTAGCCTTTTGCTCTTTTAGTTTTGCATCCCTTTAGTTTTGCCTTCTCTCCTTTTGGGGTTGCTTCTTGTCTCCTTAGTTTTTCCTTTTGCCTTCTCTAGTTTATCTTTCTGTCCCTTTCGGATTGCCTTTTGCCCCTTTAGTTTTGCCCTTTTGGGTTTGCTTTTTGTTCCTTTCGTTTTGCATTCTGCCCCTTTAATTTTGCCTTTTCCCCCTCTAGTTTTTCTTTCTGTCTTTTTCGGTTTGCCTTTTACCCTTTTGGATTGCCTTCTGCCCCTTTAGTTTTGCCTTCTGCCCTTTTGGGTTTGCCTTTTGCGCCTTTATGTTTGCATTCTGTCCCTTTTGAGTTTTCCTTCTCTCCCTTTGGGTTTGCTTCTTGTCCCTTTAGTTTTGCCCTTTGCCCCTTTTGGGTTTTCCTTTTACTCCTTTATTTTGCCTTTTTTCCCTTTGGGTTTGCTTCTTGTCCCTTTAGTCCCTTTTGCTTTCTGGGATTGCCATTTGTCTCTGCTATCTGCCCTTTTGGGTTTGTCTTTTGCTCCTTTAGTTCTGCATTCTGTCCCTTTTGGGTTTTCCTTCTCTCCCTTTAGTTTTGCCCTTTGTCCCTTTTGGGTTTTCGTTTTACTCCTTTAGTTTAGCCTTCTCACCCTTTGGGTTTGCTTCTTGTCCCTTTAGTATTGCCTTTTGCCCTCTTGGATTGCCTTTTGTCCCTTTGCCTTCTGCTCTTTTTGGGTTTGTCTTTTGCTCCTTTAGTTCTGTATTTCGTCCCTTTTGGGTTTTCCTTCTCTCTCTTTGGGTTTGCTTCTTGTCTCTTTAGTTTTGCCCTTTGTCCCTTTTGGGTTTTCCTTTCACTCCTTTAGTTAAGCTTTCTCTCCCTTTGGTTTGCTTCTTGTCCCTTTAGTTTTGCCTTTTGCCCTCTTGGATTACCTTTTGCCCCTTTGTCTTCTGCTCTTTTGGGTTTGCCTTTTGTGCCTTTAGTTTTGCATTCTCCCCTTTTGAGTTTTCCTTCTCTCCCTTTGGGTTTGCTTCTTGTCCCTTTACCTTTGCCCTTTGCCCCTTTTGGGTTTTCCTTTTACTCCTTTATTTTCCCTTTTTTCCCTTTGGGTTTGCTTCTTGCCCCAATAGTCTCTTTTGCTTTCTGGGATTGCCATTTGTCTCTGCTATCTGCCCTTTTGGGTTTGCCTTTTGCTCCTTTAGTTCTGCATTCTGTCCCTTTTGGGTTTTCCTTCTCTCCCTTTAGTTTTGCCCTTTGTCCCTTTTGGGTTTTTCCTTTTACTCCTTTAGTTTTGCCTTCTCACCCTTTGGGTTTGCTTCTTGTCCCTTTAGTATTGCCTTTTGCCCTCTTGGATTGCCTTTTGTCCCTTTGCCTTCTGCTCTTTTTGGGTTTGTCTTTTGCTCCTTTAGTTCTGTATTCCGTCCCTTTTGGGTTTTCCTTCTCTCTCTTTGGGTTTGCTTCTTGTCTCTTTAGTTTTGCCCTTTGTCCCTTTTGGGTTTTCCTTTCACTCTTTTAGTTAAGCTTTCTCTCCCTTTGGTTTGCTTCTTGTCCCTTTAGTTTTGCCTTTTGCCCTCTTGGATTATCTTTTGTCCCTTTGTCTTCTGCCCTTTTAGGTTTGCCTTTTGTGTCTTTAGTTTTGCATTCTCCCCTTTTGGGTTTTCCTTCTCTCCCTTTGCGTTTGCTTCTTGTCCCTTTAGTTTTGCCCATTGTCCCTTTTGGGTTTTCCTTTTACTCCTTTACTTTTGCCTTTCTCCCCCTTTGAGTTTGCTTCTTGTTCCTTTAGTTTTAACTTTTGCCTTCTTGGATTGCCTTTTGTGTCTTTGCCGTCTGCCCTTTTGGGTTTGCCTTTTGCTCCTTTAGTTTTGCATTCTGTCCCTTTTTGGGTTTTTCTTCTCTACCTTTGGGTTTGCTCCTTGTCCCTTTAGTTTTGCCTACTGTCCCTTATGCGTTTTCTTCTTACTCCTTTAGTTTTGCCTTATCTCCCTTTGGGTTTGCTTCTTGTCCCTTTAGTTTTACTTTTTGCCTTCTTGAATTACCTTCTGTCCTTTTGCCTTCTGCTCTTTTGGGGTTGTCTTTTGCTCCTTTAGTTCTGCATTCCGTCCCTTTTGGGTTTTCCTTTTCTCCCTTTGGGTTTGCTTCTTGTCCCTTTAGTTTTGTATTTTGCCCTCTTGGATTGTCTTTTGTCCCTTTACCTTCTGACCTTTTGCGTTTGCCTTTTCCTCCTTTAGTTTTGCCTTCTAACCCTTTAGTTTTACCTTCTCTCCCTTTGGGTTTGCCTCTTGTCCTTTTGGGTTTGCGATGCTGCAAAACCCCCGATGCTTGCAATTCCGGGGCAAGGCTTGTCCCTCCGCCTCTTATGCTCTCCTGGCCGGGACCCAAAAGGAGCAGCTGTTCCTCATTCCCTTTTTCCCTGACTTACGATTGCATTTCTGGAGGATGCGCTCACCATTTGGGATCCGGAGCCGGAGTTCACCCACATTTGCAAAAATAATAAGGGGGAAAAAGAGCCAGATCCCACCCCATTGAAGCAACAAAACCTATTAAAGTGACAGCCTGTTTTGAAGCCTATGCTCTTCCTGAATGCATTTCCTGATTGAAATAATAATAATAATAACACTATGCAACAAACTAACCAGTAAATACACATAAGCTCAATTCTAAAACACCAAACAATGCAACATTACAAAATACTACATGAACTATTTAGAAGCCAAGTAAAATGCAATATGATGGAAGACTTAAACAAGAGAACTGTGCCTGCCTTAAGTGTTTTTAGCAGAGAAAATTAAAGTTAGGGGCTGCTTCTTCTCCCTGCAGGCCTACACGAGCCAGTTTGTTTCGCTGGTGATGTTTGCACTCATGATGTGTGACGACCGGATCTCCATGCAGGAGCGGCGCAAGGAGATCATGCAGGGACTCAAGCTCTTGCCAGGTAAGGAAGGAAGGAATGTGCGGCAGTTCATTTGGGATTTGTATTTTTACATTATATTATATATTATTAGTATTATTATATTATTATTTTATATACAGGCCATCCCCAAGTTACAAACATCTGACTTACAAATGACTCCAAGATTGGAAGAGGGCTGACTGGATGGCCTTTGGGGGTCCCTTCCAGATTGATACTGTATCAATCTCATATACACACATACACACATACAGTCCCCGAGTTATAAACATCCAGAGGAGGGCGACTAAAATGATCAAGGGTCTGGAGAACAAGCCCTATGAGGAGCGGCTTAAGGAGCTGGGCATGTTTAGCCTGAAGAAGAGAAGGCTGAGAGGAGATATGATAGCCATGTATAAATATGTGAGAGGAAGCCACAGGGAGGAGGGAGCAAGCTTGTTTTCTGCTTCCTTGGAGACTAGGACGCGGAACAATGGCTTCAAACTACAAGAGAGGAGATTCCATCTGAACACGAGGAAAAACTTCCTGACTGTTAGAGCCGTTCAGCAGTGGAACTCTCTGCCCCGGAGTGTGGTGGAGTCTCCTTCTTTGGAAGCTTTTAAACAGAGGCTGGATGGCCATCTGTCAGGGGTGATTTGAATGCAATATTCCTGCTTCTTGGCAGAATGGGGTTGGACTGGATGGCCCATGAGGTCTCTTCCAACTCTTTGATTCTATGATTCTATGATCCAACTTACAAATACCTTCTGGCTATATATATGATATAGTATCATAGATCTGGAAGAGACCCCCAAAGGCCATCCAGACCCCCAAAGGCCATACATACACACACACACACACACACACACACACAGACAGACACAGACACATACATGGAGTCCCTGAGTGGCAGATATTTGGAGGTGTCTCCCTGCTTCTTACGACAATCCAAAAGTCAAACCTGTAGCCAATGTGTGTGATTGTAAGTGTGATGGTATGTGCTTCCCCCTGCAGACCTGATTAAGGAAGTGCTGAGCATGGACGACGAGATCCAGCGCCTGGCCACGGAGCTCTACCACCAGAAGTCGGTCCTCATCATGGGACGCGGCTACCATTACGCCACATGCCTGGAGGGCGCCCTGGTGAGCCTTCCCATGATAAACCCACACCTTTCTGCATGCCTGGCCACGGAGCTCTGCCACCAGAATTCGGTCCTCATCATGGGACGCGGCTACCATTATGCCACATGCTTGGAGGGCGCCCTGGTGAGCCTTCCCATGATAAACCTACACCTTTCTGCATGCAGAAAGTATGTTCCGAAGCATACATAGCTTCCTCCACTCCACTTGTTTGGGAATATCATCCTTTAGCTACAGGCAGCCCCCGGGTTGCAAACAAAATGGATGGCCATCTGTCTGGGGTACTTTGATTGTGTTTTACTTGCATGAAGGCAGAAGGGGGTTGGACTAGATGGCCCTTGGAGGTCCCTTCCAAATCTAGGATGGTATTATTAATATTATTATTATTACCATTACGCCACATGCTGGAGAGATCCCTTCCAACTATTATTGTTGTTGTTTAAACAGAGACTGGATGGCCATCTCTCAGGAGTGCTTTGATTGTATTTTTCCTGCATGGCAGAATGAAAGTTTGACTATTTATTTATTTACAGTATTTATATTCCGCCCTTCTCACCCTAAATAGTCACAGAACATATATATGGCAAACATTCAATGCTGTTTATACACTGACCAGACAGACACTTTACATAGATAGAGGTATATATAGGCTTTCCCCATCTTTGGCATCTGAGAGGTTTGTACTCTGTTCCAGCCACAAGGGGGTGCTGTCGTTCCATCTCCCTACCGAAGAACTTTGTTTGCAAACTTCTTCCTTGATCAAATTCCTGGCTATAAAGGAGTTGAGGCTTTATTTGGAATATAAAAATCCCAACGCTGTTCCACCAAATTATAAAAGTGTAGAGCTTTATTTGGGAGTTAAAAAATCCCAAAAGCAGAACACCACTTAGATTGGAATGAGGCTTCTATGATTAAAACCCCTAAAACACAAAGCTGCACTCAACTGTAAGGAAAGCTAGAACTTTCTTCTGGCCAAAAACCCCTTTTTGAAAGCTCACAGGCCGCCACTTAAAAGCACTGATAAGCCCTTGGCTTACTTGAAGTATTGTTAGGCAAGAGTGTGTTGGATTTAGCCCTCAGGCTTAAGTTTCTGTGGTAACACTAAAGATTGTTCTTTAAATTATATGCTGCCACCATAGACTCTTGATTGTTGCAGGGAACTGCTTTTAAAACTTCACCCACAGAGGCACACATGAGGCAGTTGTTGTGAACAACAAAACAATGATGTTTATTTAAGAGAACTGGAACAATTCAGGTATAAAGCTTCTCGGTTTCAAAGTACTGATTTTAAAGAATGTGGTTACTTTAAACAGTTCAGACTTAGTTACACATGAAACACTTCTCTCTCTCTCCTCAGATTACTGACAGGATGGCTTCTCTGACAGTAATTTCTAAACTCCTCCACACAGACAGTCCTTGTCTTTTAGGATCTGTCTCTCCACTCCCCAGCTATCAAATAACTGTATTCTTCTCGCTAGCTGTCTCTGCTAGCCAACTGACCAATCTCTGGCCTCTCTCACTAACCCTCTTCACCACTCCAAATGCCTAACACCTTCTCCCTTTGACACCCAGGTTCAATCTCCCTTAAAGTCATTTGTTTTCTTTTGCCAATTACAGTCCTCCCTCATTTCCCTCCAAAGCTGCTCTTTCTAAACACACCCCTTCAGGAAATGAGTAAATAAAATGGATTCCCCCATCACCCTTTCCAAAATAGTTGCCGAACTTCCTGGACCTACTTTTCTATGCTTTTCCTAGCCTAACAGGTAGGGAATTCACTACACCGGCATTTTTCTGGCATTTCCTTATGAGTGCCTTAAATATATTATTACTAGCTGTTGGGAATTGTGGGAGTTGAAGTCCAAAACACCCGGAGGGAGGGCTGATGTTGGCCCAGGCCTGTGCTACAGGAAGAATGGGTGAACGTTTCACTGGGAAGGAAAGGCAAGGTTAAACATGGAAGTCTTCCACCCATTGGCTTTTTGAGCGGCTGCATCACACTCTTGGCTCATGTTCAGCTTGTGGTCCACAAAGGACTCCCAAGCAATATGTCCCAAATGCACTTTACAAGAGAGTTCGTACTGTTTGCACAGCCACCTATCTTTAAAATATCCAACCTATTTCCCTGGACATGCTCAGCATTTTTAAATTTTAATTCTTACATTTGGCCCTGCCACAGGTTTTTAATTGCGTCATGTCATTATTGTATTGTTTTGCTTTGTTATGAGTTATTTATTGTTGTATTGTTGTTGTTATGTTTTATGATGTATTTGGGCTCGGCCTCTTGTAAGCCGCACCGAGTCCTGCGGGAGATGGTAGCGGGGTATAAATAAAAGATTATTATTATTGTTGTTATTATTATTATTAAAGACCCCAAGATCCCTTTTGCATGGGACTCTGCTGTGGAGCCAGGTGTTTATAGCCTGGCAAGCATTGGATGAGCTTTCTGAGTGCTTGGAGAATGAGGAAGGGGGTGATGGGTCGCAACCTGTAATTTCCAAGGAGTCTGTGGAAGATAGCAGGGGCCTGGAGAGAGATTATTATTATTATTATTATTTTTATTATTATTATTAAACTTTATTTGTACCCCGCTAGCATCTCCCAAAGGACTCGATGTGGCTTACATAGGCCAAGGCCTCAAAACAACACAACAATACAACACCTAAAGCAAATTAAAAACAGTTAAGCAATATTAACAACAAGCAATAAACAATACATCAAGACACTATAAAACTGGGCCGGGCCAGAGTAATGGGTACAAGATTAAAAGTGCTGATGTGGCAGGAGGTATGTAGGATTATAGGGTAAGTGCAGTGTGCGGTGTGCAGCAATCTTAGTTCTACTAAAGTGCTTCTGGGATTTGGTATTGGAGATTCCTAATCTGGGAAGGCACATCGGAACAGCCAGGTCTTCAAGTTCTTTCTAAAGACTGCCAATGTAGGGGCCTGTCTAAGATCTTTTGGGAGGGTGTTCCAGAGTCGGGGGGCCACCACAGAAAAGGCCCTGTCTCGGGTCTCCACCAAGCACGCCTGCAATGCAGGCGAAATCACAAGCAGGGCCTTTCCGGATGAACGAAGTGAGCGCGTGGGTTCATAGACGGAGATGCGGTCATGCAGGTAGGATGGTCCCAAACCATTCAGGGCTTTGTAGGAAAACACCTGCACCTTAAATTGGACTCGGAAAATAAATGACAGCCAGTGGAGCTCCTTGAACAGGAGGGTTGACCTCTCTCTGTAAGGAGCCCCAGTTAACATCCTGGCTGCTGCCCGTTGGACCAGTTGGAATTTCCGAGCCGTTTTCAAGGGCAGCCCCACGTAGAGCGCATTGCAGTAGTCCAATCTAGAGGATTGGAATCTCTAGGTTGTTCCCAGGCAACAGGAGAAAGCGATATCATTTCCCATGAGAATAGACCAGAGTGAATGTAGAATGTAACCAAGCACTCAAATTGTTATTTGTTTTTTGTCAAATTAAAAAAAAGATTATTTACTAAAAAAAAGAGAGAGAGAAGGCCAGAGTGACCTTCAGAGGAGAATGCGGGAGACAAAGGTTTTTCTAGATCCAGTCGTCTTGAATTGAGGAGGCAGAATGTAAAACAGACACAAACTCTGTTTCCTCAGAGGCTTAGAGATAAGGAGAGAAAAAGCAGGTGTGTGCGAAATGATGTCATGGGAGAGATTGAGGCCTTTTAAGTGGTTTCTGGGCTCCATAGCGTTTATTGGGAACAATGTTGTAAACAGGGGAAACAGCTCCCGATTTCTAGTCCTAAATTCCCGGTTTATGTATTTCAAAATTCTTGGTTTGATTCCTGTTTATGACTTCATGTTCTTGGAAGTTTTGCCTTTCTTGTGTTCCTGTTGTCATGTCTATGGATATAATTTTTGAACAATACCCTGCTTAAGGATTCTTGAGCTTTGTGTTAACTCAAGTCTCTGCCTTGGCGCAAAAGCTGATGAACTCTTGATCTCATCGGGAATCACTTTGTGTACTTTTGCTGCTTCTTTTTTCCTTGCTTTTTTCCTTTTATACTTCTTTATTGATAATTTCTTTTCTTATTGGATTATCTGAACATTGTGTGGTGTTGGGTACAAAAGGTGTTCCAAGGCTACAGTGCAACACTATTCTTAACTTGCATCTTCTTCTGCAGTGAAGATATGGGTTTCCAGATGGAAGGCGTTCTTCTGACAAGGGTTGGCTTGATGTGCCACCTTCCTCTTGACATGATTTCTCACTTTCGCCATCTTTAAAGATTTTAACAGGGATCCCATCTGGTCTGCTGGCTTTGTTATTTTAAGCCCACTTTTCCATCTCTTTTCCTGTCCACTAACATTCAATTTTCCGTACTTGATTGGAAGTAGAGTAACTGCTTTGGGAGACAACAGTGAACTTTGTGTTGGAATTCAACCCCACACTGCCCAAGTTTCAAGTCCTCAATGAGGAACAGTTTAGTTAGTTTACTATAGACTAAGGATTTCCCTTCCCTCATGTCTCCTGAATGACAGTTGGGAAGGTATCTTTTTCTTCTCTCTGTTTCTACTCTCTGATTGGCTGTTTAAAATGGATACTTTTCCATTGCAAGCTTTTTGAATCTAAGCCTTCTTACACTTTCGTATGGAGAGTATGTGCTGTGTGCTTTGAGATCTCTCTGCATGTGTGTCAAGAGTGATGAAGTGATTGGCATTTTCCCCCCTCTTTGAACCTTAGAAGAGATGAGTGTTAGAGTAGCTCAGACCCAGTTCTTGATTATTAAGAAATGCAGTTGTTTCTTATAATCTATATATATAAATTTGTTAGGGGCATCCAACGGAGAAACAAAACTCAAAAACCTCCCAATGAAACTTAACCAAAATTCCCATGCCCATAACACAACCCACAAGGTACAAACATATCTACTCAAAATGAAAAACAACTCAACAACACACTCACAAAACGGCAAAACAACAAAACTCAAAAATCCCCCAACGAAACTTAACCAAAATTCCCATGCCCATAACACAACCCACAAGGTACAAACATATCTACTCAAAATGAAAAACAACACAACAACACACTCACAAAACGGCAAAAGAACAAAACTCAAAAAAACCCCAACAAAACTTAACCAAAATTCCCATGCCCATAACACAACCCACAAGGTACAAACATATCTACTCAAAATGAAAAACAACACAACAACACACTCACAAAACGGCAAAACAACAAAACTCAAAAATCCCCCAACGAAACTTAACCAAAATTCCCATGCCCATACACAACCCACAAGGTACAAACATATCTACTCAAAATGAAAAACAACACAACAACACACTCACAAAACGGCAAAACAACTGAGCATGCGCATTGGCGCCCAGCCGCAAGTTCCCTGGCGCGCGCACATGGCCTTCCGGCCAACGTTCCCTCTGCGGAAACCATGCCCACTCCAAGCCCCGCCGCGCCGCTTCCCGCACACACACACCCCCCTGCCGCACACACACACACAACCCCACACTCCATCCCTCCCCCCGCCGCCGCACACACACACGCAACCCCACTCCCCCGCCGCACACACACATGCAACCCCACACTCCATCACTCCCCCCGCTGCCGCACGCACACAGGCAACCCCACTCCCCCCGCCGCCGCACACACACACGCAACCCCACGCTCCATCACTCCCCCCGCCGCCGCACACACACACGCAACCCCACGCTTCATCACTCCCCCCGCCGCCGCACGCACACACGCAACCCCACTCCCCCCGCCCCCGCCGCCGCACACACACCCCCAACCCCACCCTCCATCACTCCCCCTGCCCCAATCTTACCTCCTTTTACTTCACGCCACCTCCAAACCCCACCCCGCCCCTTCCCGCCCTGTCAAAATCCAGGAAAGACAGGAAGGAAGGAAAGAAGGAAGAAAGAGAAAGGGAGGTAAAGAAAAAGGGGGAAGGAAGGAAAGTTAGAGAAAGAAGGAAGAAGAAAAGGAAAGAAAGGAAAGATGGAAGGAAAGAAAAGAGAGACAGCAGAAAAGAAAGAAAAAGGGGGAAGGAAGGAAAGAGATAGAGAAAGAAGAGGAGAAGGAAAGATGGGAGGGAAGGAAGGAAGGAAAGAAGCAGAGAAAGAGGGAAGGTTGGCCACAGCAAAGCGTGGCGGGTAAAGGTTGTTATTTCTATTATTATTACTATTATGATGCTATTATTATTCCTATGAGACCCTTTTAGGGGGAATGGGGGAGGTGTCAGGTCCCAGAGGCAATGCATTGCATTATTGTTATTGTTATGATGGTGGTGAAATAAAAGGAAATAAAAAGTGAAAGAAGAAAGCAAACAGGGAGGGAAGAAAGGCAAAGGAAGAAAGGGGGAGGGAAAGAAGGAAAGAAAGAAAGAGGTAGAGAAGGAAGAAAGGAGAGGAAGGGGGAGGAAAAGGGGGAAGGAATAGGTAGGTACCTCTCTTTCATAATAGTCCAGATATCTACCTCAACTTTGATAAGTTTTACTATAGGCCACAGCAACGCGTGGCAGGGCACAGCTAGTTGTAAATAAACCTTTGTGATTTTTTTAAAGATTGGACTCTGCATGTTTGCATCCTAAGCTCTGAATTCTTTACAGCCACTTCGCACGGCACTTCATTTTCTGCTTGCTAATAAGCTGATGCTCAACTTTGGTATCCTGTTTGTTTTTGGATGCTCTGTTATATTTAAGGGTATTTGGACAATTTGGCCTTCGGTCCAGCACAGTTGATGCTCTGTTCTAACTCAAGACTCTGTGCATTGCTTTTTGGTGCCTTGGTTCAAATGCTGAACTCTTTGGGAATTGCTTTTTGTGCTTTTGCTGCTTCTTTTTTGTCTTGTCTTTCTCCTTATAAAGTTTTCACTTAATAAACTTTTACATATTGCACCGGGACTGTGGCGCAACTGGCTGGGAGTCAGCTGCATTAAGATCACTACTGACCAAAAGGTCATGAGTTCGAAGCCAGCCCAGGTCGGAATGAGCTTCCGACCAAATTGTGTAGCTTGCTGTCAACCTTTGCAGCCTGAAAGACAGTTGCATCTGTCAAGTAGGAAATTTAGATACTGCTTATGCGGGGAGGCTAATTTACAACGCCATAAAAATCTCCAGCAAGCATGCAAAGAATGAGAAAGTACTTAATCAGTGTCACAAATGGACGGTGAAGCAACAGCTCCCCTGGTGGCCAGAATACCCTCATGAAAAAGCTGGAATGTTAAATAGCCTCTCTGTGTCTGTCTATATATGTTGTGTGTCTATGGCATTGAATGTTTGCCATGTATATGAACATTGTAGTCCGCCCTGAGTCCCCTGCAGGGTGAGAAGGGCGGAAGATAAATACTGTAAATAAATAAATATCTAAGAGTGTGTAGTGTTGGGTGAAAAGGTGTTGCAGGGCTACAGTGCAACACCAGGAAGCTCCCATACTGTCCGCAAGGCTGGAATAACCTGCTGTCTGCTCCTCCTCTCTTTAGAAAATCAAGGAGATCACGTACATGCATTCGGAGGGCATCCTGGCCGGGGAGCTGAAGCACGGCCCGCTGGCACTGGTGGACAAGCTGATGCCTGTCATCATGATCATCATGCGGGACAACACTTACGCCAAGTGCCAGAACGCCCTGCAGCAAGTCATGGCACGGCAGGTGAGCCCCCTCCAAACACAAAGCGCTTTCAGTCACATACTGCCTTCCTCTTCACATGAGACCAAAGACCGCTCACAAAACAGTGGTTCTCAACCTGTGGGTCCTCAGGCGGTTTGGCCTACAACTCCCAGAAATCCCAGCCAGTTTACCAGCTGTTAGGATTTCTGGGAGTTGAATGCCAATACATCTGGGAACCCACAAGTTTAGAACCACTGCATTAGAACAAAACAATCACAAACCTTTTTTGATTTAAGCCTAAGGGAGTGCTGTGTTTTATGTAGCTTTAATAGATTATTAATAGATTTATTTATTTATCGTGTCAGCAGCAAACCAAACAGTTGTATTGCATTTTTTAACAAACAAACAGAACACAAAGTTTGCAAGCTTGGTAGTTGATTAAATGTCCTTTGACCAGTATCTGGCCACTTGGAGTGCCTCTGGTGTTACTATAAGAAGGTCCTCCATTGTGCATGTGGCTGGGCTCAGGTTGCATTGCAGCAGGTGGTCTGTGGTTTGCTCTTCTCCACACTCGCATGTCGTGGATTCCACTTTGTAGCCCCATTTCTTGAGGTTGGCTCTGCATCTCGTGCCAGAGCGCAGTCTGTTCAGTGCCTTCCAAGTCGCCCAGTTTTCTGTGTGCCCAGAGGGGAGTCTCTCATTTGGTATCAGCCATTGATTGAGGTTCTGGGTTTGAGCCTGCCACTTTTGGACTCTCGCTTGCTGAGGTGTTCCAGCGAGTGTCTCTGTAGATCTTGGAAAACAGTTTCTTGATTTAAGTTGTTGACGTGCTGGCTGATACCCAAACGGGATGAGCTGGAGATGTCTCTGCCTTGGTCTTTTCACTATTGGTTGCTACTTCCTGGCGGATGTCAGGTGGTGCAATACCAGCTAAACAGTGTAATTTCTCCAGTGGTGTAGGGCGCAGACACCCCTTGATAATGCGGCATGTCTCATTAAGAGGCACATTACTGTTTTAGTGTGGTGAGATGTGATCCACACTGGGCATGCATACTCAGCAGCAGAGTAGCACAGCGCAAGGGCAGATGTCTTCACTGATTAATCTAATTAATAGATTCATTCAAGTGGTTTGTTGGTTTATAATGTTTCCATGTTTAATTCTGTTTTACTGTTTATAGGTATTTTAATTCATGCGTTGTTATGGTTTTTTAAAGTTAGCTGTTTTGAGTCGCCTTTGGTAAAAGAAAAAATAATAAGAATAAGATTGGAATCGTAATAAGAATACGAAAATTATAACTAGTAATCTATATAAATAAAAATGTAATGTTCATTTGTGGGATTAACATAACTCAAAAACCACTGGGCGAATTGTCACCAAATTTGGACACAGCACATCTATCAGGCCAATGAGTGGCCATTACTCATAGAAACACTAAAAAACACAACAGAAGGGACTTAAAAAGCAAAAAAAAACCCAAAACCCCAAAACATTATAATGTATGCGCATGTATATGCAGACATACACACAAATATGTACACTAACAAAATGCATATACACAGACTGGGCCACAACAACGCATGGCAGGGGACGGCTAGTATCTATATAAATAAAAATGTAATGTTCGTTTGTGGGATTAACATAACTCAAAAACCATTGGGCGAATTGACATCGAATTTGGACACAATACACCTATCAGGCCAACGAGTGACCATCACTCATAAAAACACTGAAAAGTAAAAAAAAAAATTACATTCACAAGTATATACACAAATATATACACACACAAAGCACATAGACACCGACTGGGCCACAGCAACGCGTGGCAGGATACGGCTAGTAGTGATATAACAATACAATAATAATAATAGAATAATAGTATATAATACTAATACATTATTATTATTATTATTATTATTATTATTATTATTATTCAGGCTTTTAAAATCAAGTCAGAGGCTGCTGTGGTTTCCACTTAATGTGATTTTAATCAGTTTTAAGGATTTTAACTGTGAATTTTCAATTAATATTATTGATGTTAAATTCTATATTAAGGTATTGTTGAAGTCTTTCATGGCTGGAATCACTGGGTTGTTGTAGGTTTTTCCGGGCTATATGGCCATGTTCTAGAAGCATTCTCTCCTGACGTTTCGCCTGCATCTATGGCAAGCATCCTCAGAGGTTGTCTAATTTTGGATTTTTAATTGTATTGAAATGCTTTTACTGTAAGCTGCTTTTGAGTCTCCTTCGTGGAGGGGAAATCGCAGGGTATAAACAAACAGAAGCAAAACTTGGTGCAGTTGATCAAACTTGTCCCATGCTTATGACAGTACCAATTCGGAAAGGACAGAAATTAGGTTCTTGGGGGTTTTTTCGGGCTATAGGGCCATGTTCTAGAGGCATTTCTCCTGACGTTTCGCCTGTGGTGAGGTAGTGAGGTCTGTTGGAATTAGGACAATTGGTTTATATATCTGTGGAATGGCTGGGGTGGGGCAAAGAGGTCTTCTCTGCTGGAGCTAGGTGTGAATGTTTCAACTGACCACCTTCATTAGCATTTGAAGGCCTGGCTAAGCCTGGGAAAATCTTCTGTTGAGAGGTGTTAAGATGTGCCTGGTTGTTTCCTCTCTGCTGTTTTACTGTCGTAATTTTAGAGTTTTTTTTAATACTGGTAGCCAGATTTTGTTCATTTTCATGGTCTCCTCCTTTCTGTTGAAATTGTCCACATGCTTGTGGATTTCAATGGCTTCTCTGTGTAGTCTGACATGGTGGTTGTTGGTGTGGTCCAGCATTTCTGTGTTCTCAAATAATATGCTGTGTCCAAGCTGGTTCACCAGGACAGAAATTGTCTTAGTATAGTATAATATATTATAATAATATTATAATATAATATGATGTCCCTCAACTTTTCCCGTGTTTTTATGATTGAACCAGTTAGGAAAGGACATTGATCACCTGGGAACACAAATCATTGTAGTACATTGAGTTATGAAAGGCTGCGCTTGGCTCTTCTTGCAGGGCCGGCCGGTCATCATCTGCGACAAGGAGGACATTGAGACCATCAAGAACAACAAGCGGACCATCAAGGTGCCCCATACGGTGGACTGCCTGCAGGGCATCCTGAGCGTCATCCCGCTCCAGCTCCTGGCCTTCCACCTGGCCGTCTTACGAGGATACGACGTAAGCTTTCTAAAATACCTAAAACACCTCAATACTAAAATACCTGCGGCCCTTCCCTTATCTCCTCCCTTTTGGGGAGGAGTGAAATATGGAATTTGACTTAAATGTAGCAGCACAAACAACGACTATGGGACTAGACACCATGTATTAATCTGTTTGAATTGTACTGATATGTTTTATCTGTTATTATTGCTCAATGTGTTGCATTTGTTTATTTGTATGTTTAATGCAGCATTGAATTTTGCCATAAATGTAAGACGCCCTGAGTCCCCTTCGGGGTCAGAAAAGCCGGGTAGAAACATAGTAAATAAATAAATATCCCAGGAGCCCTACCTCCAGGTGTTTTGGACTCCAGCTCCCACCATGCCTATAATATGTTATAATATAATATATAATATATTGTATATACATATAATATTTATAATATTGTAATGTAATGCAATATAATACTAGTAATAATAATATGATATTATAATTATATATTTATATTACATGTAATATTACTAATAATATTACAGTATAATTGATATAGTGCAATATAGCAATATTTAAAACTGATATTGTACTATGTTAATAATATATTGTATGTATTTATACCTTGTAAGCCACTCTGAGTCCCCTTCGGGGTGAGAAGGGCGGCATATAAATGTCGTAAATAAATAAAAAAATAAAATAATAATTAAAAATAACCTTATAATATTATAACAATAATATTATAATATTATATTATAAAATAATAATAACATAATATTCATAATTTATTTATTTTATTTATCGGGTCATCAGCAACCAGTCAATTATATTACATTTCTAACAGAACAAAGCAAACAAACAGACAAAATACAGAATACAAAATTTGTGAGTTTGGTAGTTGGTTAAATGTCCTTTGACCAGTATCTGGCCACTTGGAGTGCTTCTGGTGTTGCTGCAAGAAGGTCTTCCGTTGTGCATGTGGCAGGGCTCAGGTTGCATTTCAGCAGGTGGTCAGTGGTTTGCTCTTCTCCACACTCGCATGTCAAGGATTCCACTTTGTAGCCCCATTTCTTGAGGTTGGCTCTGCATCTCGTGGTGCCAGAGCGCAGTCTGTTCAGCGCCTTCCAAGTCGCCCAGTCCTCTGTGTGCCCAGGGGGGAGTCTCTCATTTGGTATCAGCCATTGGTTGAGGTTCTGGGTTTGAGCCTGCCACTTTTGGACTCTCGCTTGCTGAGGTGTTCCAGCGAGTGTCTCTGTAGATCTTAGAAAACTATTTCTAGATTTAAGTCGTTGACGTATAATTTTATTATTATATTCATAATAATAAAATTATAAAATAATTATGAAGTAATAATGATAATAATATAAAATTAAAATAATAAAATAAAATAACAATATAATACAATAATTATAATCTGATAGTAATATTATCAAGTTAATAATAACATAAAATAAAAAATAAAATTACAATGTAATATAATAATATTAAAATAATAATATAATAGCAATGAAATAATGATGCTAATACTATAAAATAAAAAATTATAATAATATAAAATAATATAATAAAGATTATAATATAATATACAATAGTAATATAATACAATATTATTATATTATTATATAATAATAATAAAAATACTGAAAATATTGGCAGGCATCCTCACAACGTCTGAGGATGCCTGCCATAGATGCAGGCTAAATGTCAGAAGAGAATGCTTCTAGAACATGGCGATACGGCCCAAAAAACAAACAACTGAAAATAAAATAATAAAAATAAAAATAAAAAATAGTAAAATATAATAATAATAATAATAATAATAATAATAGACCCTTGGGAAGAGAAGAAGAGCAGACACTTGGACCTAATGTTCATGTGGGCTGTGTTGTTATGTATGTATAAATAATAATAACAACAACAACAACAACAATCTATTTACTGCCTTTATATACCACTTTTCTCACCCCTGGGGGACTCAAAGCGGTGTACATCAAGTACTGGCAAGTTTCAGTAGCAACATACATACAAAACCAAAGCCTAATAACTAAAACGATGACATATAACTATAAATTACAACCATTAAAATAATAACAAACATAGAACATAAGCAAACATTTAGACAATCAAAATATAGAATTAAAATATCCTAATATTAACATTAAAATCGCATGATCCAAAATCGTAATCCAAAGCCATTCCCGTTGTCAATTGCACTTATTTCATAGCATTTTATCATCTCTCTTTTTTTTCCCCTTTTCCAGGTTGACTTTCCAAGAAATCTGGCCAAATCCGTTACTGTCGAGTAGCACGTTCTGCTGTGAATGCTTCGGCAGGCGTTTGCAAGAGACTCTTTCTTTCTCTTTCTCCCCCTTTTCTCCCTCTTTTTTCTTACTGGAAGGTATTGATTTCAATGACCCCAAATGGGGGAAATGCAACTCCGTTGTGTCCGAGAACCCTTGTTGTTGCTTGTTGCGTTTTGTGACCCCGTTCAGTGTGGGATCCGTAGGCGTTGTTTAAATGACAATCCTTTCCACGTAGGTTTTTTCATCCTCTTCATTTTCCCACAAAGGTCAAAACATTTCCAGGAAGCTGCTGAAAAACTAAGGAAGCTGGAGAAACCATAGATAGAGATGTACTTTTTTTTGCACCAGAAGGTGGGATTCCCTATAGAATTGACCTTTTGCGGTCCTCCTAGCCGTGCAACTTGCCCTTCCTTCAGCTTTGTGGGGATCTGTCACACCATGAATGCACAATTCACCATTCTGTTGCTGCTTATCCTTCACACCTTTTAAATGTGATAGAAATGCAAGGCCTCCAAAGGAAGTGGCATGCTCCTGACTGCTTCTGATGGGATCAAGCATTTAGGGATGCATTTCGGAACAAGATCTGTAATGCAATGATTGCATTAGGTGTGCACGTCAGGTGAGACTAGATCGAAGTGAAGTATTTAGGAATGCATTCTGGGATGAGATCTGCAATGCAAAGATTGCATTACGTCTGGAAGTCGGGTGAAACTAGATCCAAGTGAAGCTTTTAAGGATGCATTCTGGAATGAGATCTGCAATGCAAGGATGCATTCTGGAATGAGATCTGCAATGCAAGAATTGCATCAGGTCTGGAAGTCAGGTGAGACTAGATCCAAGTGAAGCATATAAGGATGCATTCTGGGATGAGATCTGCAATGCAAGAATTGCATCAGGTCTTGAAGTCAGGTGAAACTAGACTTCCAGAATGCATTTAAGGATGCATTCTGGAATGGGATTTGCAATGCAAGGATTGCATCAGGTCTGGAAGTCAGATGAGACTAGATCCAAGTGAAACATTTAAGGATGCATTCTGGAATGAGATCTGCAATGCAAAGATTGCATCAGGTCTGGAAGTCAGATGAGACTAGATCTAAGTGAAGCATTTAAGGATGCATTCTGGAATGAGATCTGCAATGCAAGAATTGCATCAGGTCTGGAAGTCAGGTGAAACTAGACTTCCAGAATGCATTTAAGGATGGATTCTGGAATGGGATTTGCAATGCAAGRATTGCATCAGGTCTGGAAGTCAGGTGAGACTAGATCCAAATGAAGCATTTAAGGATGCATTCTGGAATGAGATCTGCAATGCAAGGATTGCATCAGGTCTGGAAGTCAGGTGAAACTAGACTTCCAGAATGCATTTAAGGATGCATTCTGGAATGGGATTTGCAATGCAAGGATTGCATCAGGTCTGGAAGTGAGATGAGACTAGATCCAAGTGAAGCATTTAAGGATGCATTCTGGAATGAGATCAATGCAAGGATTGCATCCGGTCTGAGAGTCAGGTGAGACTAAATCCAAGTGAAGTATTTAGGGATGCATTCCGGAATGAGATCTGCAATGCAAGGATTGCATCAGGTCTTGAAGTCAGGTGAGACTAGATCCAAGTGAAGCATTTAAGGATGCATTCCGGAATGAGATCTGCAATGCAAGAATTGCATCAGGTCTGGAAGTCGGGTGAAACCAGATCCAGTTTTGCCTCGTAGAAGAAGAAAAGGCTGCTCTAAGCGGCACAGAAATACAGCTTCACCTTTAGGGTTCAGACTTTGCAGAACTGTGAACAAGATCTGCAATGCAAGAATTGCATTAGGATTGGAATTCAGGTGAGACTAAATCCAGATTTGCATCGTAGAGGCTTCTTTAGGGTGGTGACTTTGCAGAATCCTCAGGAAAAAGGCACCTCCCTGCTTGCCCAAATGTGCTTCATTGGCTTCCAGGTATGAAAGCAGAGTTTGAGATGCATTTAATTACATTCCCTTTGACTTTGAATGCCTTTCAACACTGTAAGGAGGGGAAAGTTCCGGCCTGCCTGCACTTTTTACTTACAGAAATCATCCTATGTTGCCAAAATCTCCCTTTGAGAGAGTTGACATAAATGGTTTTGCAGAAAAGCGTGAGGATATTATGCAGAAATATTGTGTTGATGACAGAACCGGGTTGTTGTAGGTTTTTGTGGGCTATATGGCCATGTTCTAGAGGCATTCTCCCATGACGTTTCGCCTGCGTCTGTGGTAAGCATCCTCAGAGGTAGTGAGCATTGTATCAGGTCTGGAAGTCGGGTGAGACTAGATCCAAGTGATGCACCTCACTACCTCTGAGGATGCTTGCCATAGATGCAGGCGAAACGTCAGGAGAGAATGCCTCTAGAACATGGCCATATAGCCTGAAAAAACCTACAACAACGCAGTGATTCCGGCCATGAAAGCCTTCAACAATATGATGACAGAACAGTTTCCACCCTCTTCTCACCTGTCATGACAGTGAGTGTTGGGCAGGTAAGAAAGGCACCAAAGTGCAATAAATCCGGCACAAATTTGCAGAGAGCGATTGTAGACGCCTTGAAATTCCCTCCCAGATTCCCTTGTGAAATATTGCAGCAAAGACAAGGAGCAATGCCTGATTGTGTAGCCCGTTCTCTCCTTTCTGTTCCCTTCCATTGCAAGCAATATAAACAAACAACATACCTGCATTCGTCTTGATGTTGACGAGAACCATTTACTGTGTGCTGCTCTCCTCCCTGCGAGTAAAGCAGTGGACAAACATTTGGGCCTTTTCCCGGTTGTTTGAAGGACCTTGAATCGATCTCTGTGTCCTTGCAGGAGGAAGAAAGCCAGGGTTGCTCTCTTCCGGCTTTGCACAGAAAGCGTTGGGTTTTTTTGTCGTGTTTTCTCACACCAGAAGCGACTTGCAGTTTCTCAAGCCGCTCCTGACACGACAGAAAGTGTTTATAGAAACAGAATAGCTTGGTCCTCTTTATCTAGAGTCGGATACTTGAAATATGTGGGGATTATGATGCTGCTGGAGTGAGCATGCAATGCACATTAAGCGGGACCAAAGATGAAGGAGCAAAATACATGCAACTCAGTGGGAGTGTGCAGCTTTGAAGGATGGAGATGTTCCCAAAGTGTGGCTTTTGTGTTTCATTCAACGCTGAGGGCCAAAGTGTGTGGAGAAGTGTGCATTCCAAGAATGGAAGCATTGCGGGTTGTAGTTTAGGTAGTGCTTGGGTTTGAATGCCGCCTGCTGCATCGAGCCATCAAAATTGTCCTTTGCATAAAAAAACAACAAATGAAAAATAATTGCAAGGTCATTCCTGTCCTTCTGAACTGTGCAGCAATAAGTTAGGCATCGAGGGACTGCTTCCTAAATAGGATCCCATTGGATTGGGTATGAATCGAGGCCTTTAGTGTGTCTTCAATGTTGGCGCTCTTCTTGCATTTGCTCCGAAAATGTCTCCTGTTAAAGGTATTTACTAGGCATGTGCAACCATGGTTCTAAATGGTTCCAAAGTACTTACAAAACTAAAGTTCTAGTGGTGAAAACTAGGGGGCGCTGGTGCTTTGCTTCTATAGTGTTGCTAAAGTTCTGGTGGTGAAACTTTCAGAACTCTTAACACTGTAAGGTATCACGAGTTTAGGGTGCGGGGTCCCTTTTCGAAGAAATCCACAGAGTCCAATTGGTTCATGTAAGACACCATTTAATCAAGCTGATCAACATGAGACGGACAAAAGCACTTCTGCTTGTGCTTTCAAAGACTGCCGCGCGCCCCTTGGCTATTGTACACCGTTATATACCCTCAAGTAAACAACAATATTTTCATCATGGATAGTATTTTGACCTTTATTCTTCCTGCTCCATCAGCCTCTTGATGGAAAGTACCTTCTTGTACCTGCAGACTTTGTACTTAACCACAACCTTTGGCTTAACCACAACTCAACTTCCTATTTAAGTTGGTATGACCTCTACATGATGCCTCTTGTTTTTAAAACATTTTCTTCCGTGTTGCTTCTTTTCTACAGAGAAAGGGTATATTTCTCTTTTGCTGTTAATTTCATTCAAAGCCCCTTTCTTAGCATTTGCAAATTTCACTCAAAGACCTTTTCAACACCACTTTCAAAATTTCATTAGAAATGGCAGTTCCTAATGGGTTCTGTCATAAAAATCACCAATAATGAAATAATAATGAAATTTTGAAAGTTTTGTAAAAGTTCTGAAATTTTCACCACCAGAACTTTAGCAACACTGTAGAAGCAAAGCACCAGCGCCCCCTAGTTTTCACCACCAGAACTTTAGTTTTGTATGTACTTTAGAACCATAGTTGCACATGCCTAGTATTTACTCATCGGATAGAGTTGGGACTCGGAGAAAACCCGAATAGCCATCTTTGCAAGTGCATTATGTCAAAATGTGCATCTTCCCTCCCTTTTGTGATGCAGTAACGCACCTCTGGGTTGTTAGGAGCCAAATGGGAAGGAACGTTGTAGGAGAAAGCATGGTTTGTTTTTGCAAGAAGTATATGGGATTATTTCTCAGTCCAGATACAGAACAGGTAGCAATGCAAGATGGGAAGGCTGATGGGTCTCTTCTGCATCGTATTCCTTTTTAATGGTACATAGACCCCAATCCTTGCAACACCGGGGTCTTCAATGCCTTGCATTCTTTACCTGCAAAGTTGCCTTTTGTGTTTCCTAAAGATGACTTGACATAGCTGCTTGAAGAAAGGCATTCAGATATATATGTGTGTAAGGCTTTGGCAGACTTTGTGCAGGCCTGGGCCAACTTCGGCCCTGGTCTGCATTAGTCCACCCTTTCTATTTCCCCCCGGTTTGTCTTGCTTTATGGGACCAATCTGTATTTTTATGTTTCGTTTCTTTGTCTTTTGCCATTTGCTCTTTGGAATAAATTAAGAAAACATACGCCCATGACTTGTGTGGATCTCCCTTTCTCCTGAAGATGGTTCTAGGACTTATTTGAACAGGGCTGTTCTGAATCCTGGTTACTGCAGTGTGTGTGTGTGTGTATATATAAAAGGTAAAGGTTTTTCCCTGGCATTAAGTCCAGTCATGTCCAACTCTGGGACTCGGGCTCATCTATATTTCTAAGCCGAAGAGTCGGTGTTGTCCGTAGGTTATGTGGTCACTGGTGTGACTGCATGGAGTGCCGTTACCTTCCTGCCGAGGCGGTACCTATTAATCTACTCACATGTGCATGTTTTCGAACTGCTAAGTTGGCAGAAGCTGGGGCTAACAGTGGGAGCTCGCCCCACTCCTTGGATTTGAACGGCCAACCTTTCAGTCAGCAAGTTCAGCAGCTTTCTATTTATTTATTTACTTACAATATTTATATGTCAGTTTACAAGATATATGTACATACAATATATTAAATTATTAGCATAGTACAATATCAGTATGATACATTACTATATAGTACTATACTATTATATTGTAATATTAGTAATATTACATGTAATATAAATATATGTGGCATATTTATTTATAGCTATTTATATAGGGAATCTCAAGTGTATGCGCGTATATATGTGTGTGTATATATACATATATTCTATCTGCAGATTCTATCAATCTGTAGGTGCAGATTGAATTACAGGTGCTTCTATATATTCTATAATCACAAGTATATATATACAATTGCATGTGCTTTTATAGAGAATTGCAAGTCCCTTTATGTATGTATACACACACACATATATATCACAGAGCCACCGGTGGCGCAGTGGGTTAAACCACTGAGCTGCTGAACTTGCTTACCGAAAGGTCGCAGGTTCAAATCTGGGCAGGTGCATGAGCTCCCGCTGTTAGGCTCAGCTTCTGCCAACCTAGCAGTTCGAAAATATACAAATGTGAGATCAATAAGTACAGAAATAAATAACAGCACTCAATGCAGTCATTCCAGTGGCCACACTCTTCGGCCTAGAAATGGAGATGAGCACCAGGGTCCCAGAGTCGGACTCGACTGGCTTTAATGTCAGGGGAAAACCTTTACCTACTATATATCTCACAGGCATAGATATTTATATTAGAGAATCGCAGATGTGTATATCTGCAGGTTCAAACAGAATCGGGTTTTTTTGTTTAGAGAGGAGAATTGCAAGTGCTTTTATATAGAATGAATTACAATGCTTTTCTGCATTTATACAGCATCACAGGTGTAGATGTGCATGTGTGTGTATGCATAAATTGCAGGTGCCTATAGAGCAGAGGTTTGTACCTTTTTAATGAGGTACTTACTTTGCAATGAAAAGAAAACAGAAGTGGGAAGCTAAAGGAGACAATCAGGGCATATCAAATATGAATAAGGATAAGCCTACACTTATCTTAAGAGTTTTGAGATGGTGGAACAGAAGCCTTCCGAAGCTCTAGGTGCTCTTACTGCCTAATACAGGGAAAAACAACTGATCCCTAATCCATCTAAAACACAGACATGTGCCTTTCACCTTAAGAACAGACAAGCATCCCGAGCTCTGAGGATTACCTGGGAAGGAATCCCACTGGAACATTGCAGCGCACTCAAATACCTGGGAGTCACCCTGGACCATGCTCTGACCTATGAGAAGCACTGCCTGAACATCAAGCAAAAAGTGGGCGCTAGAAACAATATCATACGAAAGCTGACTGGCACAACCTGGGGATCACAACCAAACACAGTGAAGACATCTGCCCTTGCGCTATGCTACTCTGCTGCTGAGTACGCATGCCCAGTGTGGAACACATCTCACCACACTAAAACAGTGGATGTGGCTCTTAATGAGACATGCCGCATTATCACGGGGTGTCTGTGCCCTACACAACTGGAGAAATTACACTGCTACACTGCTGACATCCGCCGGGAAGTAGCAGCCAATAGTGAAAGGACCAAGGCAGAGATATCTCCAGCTCATCCCTTGTTTGGGTATCAGGCAGCACGTCAACAGCTTAAATCAAGAAATAGTTTTCTAAGATCTACAGAGACACTCGCTGGAACACCCCAGCAAGCGAGAGTCCAAAAGTGGCAGGCCCAAACCCAGAACTTCAATCAATGGCTGACACCAAATGAGAGACTCCCCCCTGGGCACACAGAGGACTGGGTGACTTGGAAGGCACTGAACAGACTGTGCTCTGGCACTACAAGATGCAGAGCCAACCTTCAGAAATGGGGCCACAAAGTGGAATCCACGACATGCGAATGTGGAGAAGAGCAAACTACTGACCACCTGCTGCAATGCGACATGCACAATGGAGGACCTCCTTGCGGCAACACCAGAGGCACTCCAAGTGGCTAGAGACTGTTCAAAGGACATTTAATCAACTACCAAGTTTGCAAAATTTGTGTTTTTTTATCTGTTTTGTTCTGTTAGAAATGTAATACAATGGTATGGTTGCTGATGACACGATAAATAAAAGCCTACACTGAATTCTCACATTCATTTTCAGTGTAGTAGTACGTTTTATTGACTAGCCCATATCATTTTCAGCGATAATACAGCTGTTACAATTGAGATACTAGCCATTATTTGCAAATATCAGTTCACTAGAATGAGAAATATACGTGACCTTTTTTTGACCAGGGACCACTCTTGAACATTAGTACTGAAAGGGTTACTAATGAGTTTTTGGTCAACTTTAGATTTGGATTGGGGTGCTAATTCAGAAAATTGCATTGGATAGACCACATCAGCGCTAGTTTCTGATACAGAACATCTGCCATGGTCAGCAACAGGGAAGGAGTGAAAGGAACGGAAAAAAATTAAAATAAAATGGGAGGCTGACGGACCATTTTTTCATCCACAGCTCACTCGTGGTCTGCGGCCCACAGATTACAAACCGCTGGTATAGAAAGAGTGGTACTGAAATCTTGCAATCGATGGCATCTTAGAATTGAACAAATATGACAAAAATAAGCCTGGTGCACCCAGGAACGGGACCATTCCCGACATCCCTTGCAAAGAAGGCAATGCATACAAACACTGGAATTGGAATCCGTTCTTTAATGACATTACAAATGGACAGGTTAATGACTATCTAAGAAAATTCGTCTCATGCAAAACAAGGCACAGAATAAGGAATGTCTGCTGGAAAGTTCTTTGTCTCCAAATTTATGGAGGGAAAGCTCCTTTGCATCCTCTCTCTTCCAGTGATTGTTTTTCCTTGTATTTCCATTAATTGTAAATTGGTCCTTTTCTTTCTCTATGGAATGAGGTGCATTTGATAGTGAGGCACTTTGCCAATTCCAGTGGCTACCAAAGGAAGTTTTCCAATTTCTGGTCAAGTCCTATAATGGAGTCTTTTGGTGATGCATGCGTATTGCATCTCTGGTGGGTTTTCCCCCTTAGAAACAACAGGAAAGTTGCAATGCCATCCAAAGGCTTCCATCCATTCGTTGTACTTTTGGGGGGAGTTTCTATGAAAATAACGCTTCAGAAATGCCTATAGGTTTGAGATAGTCAACAATAATGAGAAGATAACATACACAAGACTATACAAGGCCCATTCGGCCTCCCTGTGGCGCAAAAACATTAATTGGCGCTGGGAATTCGCATCTGGATTTGAAGGCAATATGGACACAATCCAAGCCAAAGCTCTCCCTCCCAGATTCCCATTGGTTTTTCTAAATATTTTGATACCAAAGTGCCTGCCTTAATCCCTGGAATAATTCAATGCTGGAGGATAATCCGACTGGAAGTTTTGCTGCCATAATTCAATGACAAATGAAGCCTCGTGCCCAGTTTTGTTATACTTTAAAAAGCATAAATCCCCCCAAAAGCTTGTCTATAATATAATGCAGTATTTGCTATGGTTTGGGGTGAAAAATTAAAATGAAAAATCCCTTTGTATTTGATTACATTAGACACTTCAAACCAGAGCTTTCCAAACTGTATGGAGTGCAAAGGAAATGCACATTATTATCTTACAAATCATTTATGACAGGTATTTGTGAGATACGTGACGTCCCCGTACATTTTCTGATTACAATTTAGGTCCATATCTAGTCAAATTGAATGGCTGTATTGCAAAAGGCTGCAATGTCTTTAAAACGTGCGTCGCTGACATGGAAAGTTTGGAAAAAGTTCTGTACTGGGCTCCCAAAAATTCGGCAAATTTTGGTAAAAGCTTTTTTTTCCAGAATGCCTCCTAGTGGCTGTTTTAGGCATTCACTCAAATCTGTGCCGTGTTTGCAGCAAACTCTGCAGAAGCGGCTTGGGCTGTGCTACACAAAAAGGAAAACCAACCTGTTTAGCAAACCTTGCATTAAAAAGAGAAATATTCCTCTTTGCCTATGTGCCTCTTTGCCTTGCAGAAGATGCTTCAGCTGTGCTTCATAAAAAAATGGACAACGAGCCTATTTAGCAAGCCCTGCAATTAAAAACAGAGGAAAACTCCCCCTTCCCAATGGGTCTCCTTGTATTCAAACAAAATATCCCTCCCTTGCCTTAGTTCCTCTGCAGGAGATGATCAAAATAACGCTATTCCTTGCCTCTCTGTCACTGCAGAAGATGCTTCAGGTGTACTTCATAAAAAAGGACAACCAGCCTGTTTAGCAAACCTTGCATGATATGATAGGAATACCTCATCTTGCTTTCCTATCTGCTTGCCAATATACCTTTTTCCCTCTGCAGATGCATTAAAATAATACTACTCCTTGTCTGCTTGCCAATGTGCCTCCTTCCTCTACAGAAGATGCTTCTGCTGTACTTCATAAAAAGGGATAATCAGCCTAAGAAACCTTGCAATTAAAAATAGAAATATTTCTTGCCTCTGTACCTTGACAGAAGTCATTAGGAGTCCTTGTCTATGTTCCTCTGCAAAAGATGTTTCAGGTGTATTTCATAAAAAGGACAACCGGCCTGTTTACCAAGGCTTGCATTTAAAAAGAGAAATAAGTCTTCCTTGCCAATGTGCCTCTTTGTTTCGGCAGAAGATGCATTAAAATACTACCCCTTGCATATGTGTCCCTGCAGAAGATGTTTCAGCTGTACTTCATAAAAAAGTACAGACTGTTTAGCAAGCCTTGCATTAAAAATACTAGCCTTTTCACCTCCTTGCCTCAGCAGAAAATGCACTGAGATGCTCCTCCTTGCATAAAGAAAATAAACAAGTCTTCCTCGCTCAAATGCCTCCTTGCTTCTGCAGAAGATGCATGAAAATAATCCTCCTGCTTGAATGCTTTGTCTCTGCAGACAATGCTCCAGCTGTACATCAAAACAAGCAACTGGTTTAGCAAACCTTGCAAGTGTTGATTTATTATCAATAAATGTTTAGTTTTTCCATCTACTTTATCTATCTGCAGATCGCCGAAACATGTCTTGGGCTGAAAGGGATCACAAGTGGAAATGGGGCATATTTTCCATCAATTTCACCAAAGTCAATCCCACTAAAGTTTAGGATTGACTGGACACGCATCCTTTACAGATCTAAGAGTAGTCTGAGCAGCAGAACTTGCAACTGGATTTTTCTCTCCGAGATTGGATTTGCTCCAAAAGTCCCATCATTCCAGGCTTTGAGAGCCACCCAAGATCCAAGGCACATCCTAAATGCATGGTAAAATCAGTCATATATTAACACAAGCTACATTTGGAATTAGAACTCTTGACAGAGTTGCTATTCTTCAAACACATTACATTACAATTTTGGAGGTTCTCATGCAAACTAACCATAGAACCTGATCTATCTTTGGCCTACTTTCTTCTGTTTGGAAACACCTCCCTTTCCAATTGAATGACCACTTATGCAAAAATAATGCTTTGCTGGATTGGGTCCATTGACCTGCTTCAAAACCAACAGCTCCATCAGTTTTCTACCAATTTTCTTTAAAAGTTTAAACCAGGGAATAACAGGGTTCAAAACAGGGATTTTACTGACCCCAAAAGCACAATTCCCCCCCCCCCCCTTTTTTTTGGCAAAGATTCCCATTTATTTGCAGCCATTTCCTTTCCAAACAGGCTTCAGGGCCCACCTGTATTGTTTGACATTTGGAAAGAAAATCTCTGTTTCCCAAATTACGTTATTTGCTTTTTGGAGGGGCATTTGCCGCTTTGTCTGTTCCCTGGTTTAATTAACCGCAATTAATGCTCTGCAAAGGAGGCATTCGTCAGTACAGGACAACTTCTATCTATACATTACGGATACAAAGCAATACAACCGTAAAAATAAGGAACAAGGGTGAGAAATATCATCATCATCATAACAAAAACAAGCACAGCTTGGTACAACAACGGGCCATGAAAGGTCACTGGCTTCGTAATAATTTACTACAACGTGAAAAGAAAACAAAGGAAAAAAAACACCCCAAAGGGTCCCTTTTATCCACAACTGGGCCGGAAATGCTTCCACTTACAAAGTATGGCAAGCACGCAATAATAATAACAATAGTCACAATATATACACCATAATATCTGGATTTTTTTTTCTTTTTGATTCATGCACAGCGTGGAAATAATTACTTGGTCCGATTTTACACTTTGCTCTCAGATTTTGAATTTGGAAGCGGTTTCAATAAAAACAGATATAATAACTTGTGAATTTAACCTTTTCCAAAGTTTTGCAATGGATGCTGTAGGAGAAAGTATTGAGATGCTTATTTTTGGATCTGAAATTAATATGAACCTATATATCTATGGAAATTTCCCGTATCTTTGGAGTGTCCCTTTGAGTAAACCCAAATCCATTAAAAGCAAGTGATTCAGGCTTGTAATGGTCCATGTGAAAGACTTCTCCCTTCTTAAAGCTTCGGGTTCTGGGTTCGAATCCCGCTCCATGAAGGACCGACCGTAAGGCCATCCTTGGGTGCAACAGGTCCTTTTGGAGAGCCGCTTTTCCTATATACAGAGGTGGCTTTGTTCTGCCTGCAGACAAAGCCCCTCTTTTGCTCTATTTGGGATGTGTTTTATATGGCAGAGAGAGGGGTCAAGCATTAATAAAGCCCCCCATTAAAAGGGCAGGCTTCCTTCCCGGGGCGCATTGAACTTTCACTGTTAAGCAACTGACTGCATTTCTTCAAGATCAAGCTGCATTTCTTCCATTCTAAGACATGCTCTTTTCCCCCCGCCTCCAAATATGGGGTGCATCTTGGCATTGCAGGTCTTGTCTGCCATTGGATAACATGTGCACCTCATTTCCAAAATCCTGAAGCCAAATAAAGTATTTGCTGCTGAGTGACATGTGCAAAAAACTAATTCGTTTGTCATTTGGGCAAAAAAAGAAAAGAAAAAAGTGCAAATTGCAATTGCTGCATATATTGCGAGGGCTCTTTTAAATACCCTTTATTTACTTGATCCCCATGCACTACTGGATCTCATGCGCACCTCCATTTCCAAAATCCCAGAATCAGAAAAAAGGTATTTGCTGCTGAATGACATCTACAAAAAGTGCATCCTTTCATCATTTGGGCAAAAAAAGAAGAAGTGTGCATTGCAATTGCTGCATGTTTAATTAGCATTCCTTCTTTGAAAACAAAAGTGATAGAACAACAAAACTTCCAGTGATGGAAAGGAAAACCTTCGGACTAGGCATGGGCAAACTTCGGCCCTCCAGGTGTTTTGGACTCCAACTCCCACAATTCCCAAAAGCCTCAGGCCTCTTCCCTGAGAGGGGAAAGAAAAGGGCCTGAGGCTGTTAGGAATTATGGGAGTTGGAGTCCAGAATACCTGGAGGGCTGAAGTTTGCCTATGCCCACTTTGGACACATGCATGCTGCATAATGACTGCACTTTAATTGCCATATTTCAATGCTATGGAGTCATGGGGGGACATGTAGTTTTGCAAGGTCTTGAGCATTTCTCTTCCAAAGGATGCTGGTACCTCACCAAACTACAAAATCCCAGCATTGCAATGGAGCCACTGCTATTAAATTTGAGGTGACGTCCCGCTTCTCCTGAAGCAGATTCTCCTTTTGGCTTTGACTCAGCACTAGGATGGCCAATATTATGCAAATCTAATGCGCAGCCTCATTTTGACAAGGTCATTGAGCCCCAAAAGGTGAGCATTAGATTTGAGTAAATGCGGGTGTTATTAATAACTATCATCAATCTCTAATACGGTTCAAAGACTCAATTCACTCAGCGGAAAAAGTGCACAGCAGATTCATAAACCAATTAAGACTGATATTATCAATAAAGCTTTTCTGTTTTTCTGTTGGTGGGAGTGACATGAGAGCGCCTTACAAATAATGCAGTCGTAGAATTGAAGAAATGCGTTAATAACAATAAGCGTTTTCTTGGGTGAAAAGCACAGGATCCCTGCAAAAAGCAAAAATATGGCAATTTTTTAAAAAAGTTATGACTTTCATGGTGAACGTCTGCTACAAGTTGCCATACAATTGTGTTGACGGACCTACAAATGCATAGAGAAGCCTCTTATGGCCACCTTCTGGCAGGTGTTGCACCAGAAGACATATATTCCTAGAAAGAATGTATTAAATCTGCAAATACAAGGGCTATCCAGAAAGTGAGGTTACAAGGCACGTATTTTCTTGGGGGAAGTTGGTCTGCCATGTAGCAGGAAGCCAGAGGAAGCGAACAAGCAGTGCCAGTCATCAGGAGCTCATCAACTTGCGTTGTTGTGAAGCTTAGTGATGAGAGTCCTCATTCCATTTCCCTCCAAGTGCTGTAATAGGCTACCTAAATGCAAAAGGCATGAAAGCCACTGCGATTCATTGTGAAATCGTTTCAGTTTATGGAGAGGGCAAAATGTTGAGACAGCATGTGGCAAAATGGGTACAGAATATATTGTGAGACCTTGGAGAAACTTTGCAGTGCCATCCGAAACAAACGTTGTGGGATGCTGACAGCAGGAGTCCATCTCCTTCATGGCAGTGCGCGTTCGTCCGCGCACCGCTCATGCAACACAAGAGTTCATTTGGTGAGGATGTTTGAACCCACCCCTCACACAGTCCCGATTGATCTCACACCCAGTGACTCTCATCTGTTCATTAAATTGAAGGAACACTTGGGTGGAAAACACTTTCCCGATGACAATGAGGTGAAAATTGAAGTGACGAACGGCTGGGAAGAGGAGGAGGGAAACTTCTATGACACATATTCATTATTTGTATTTTTTTAAAAAAAATCTTGTAACCTTACTTTCTGGATAATCCCCTGTCAATGTGGAGGGTTGTTGGCTGCAATCCCCGTTGGTCGAAATTCCTAATTATGGGAAACCATCTCAAAGTGTGGAGAGAGAGATTTGCTGGCATCGCCACCACTATGAACAGATTAACAAAAACCCATGAGAGCAAGGACTTGTTCCTCAAAATTGCAACGTTGCATGATCTTATTCTGCAGTGGTTTGGGGATATCATCTGAAGCAGGAAATCAAATACAAAATGCATCCAGGAAGAACTATCCTTTGACCTTTTCGAAAGCCATTTGACTGCATAGATCACTATATCTCCCATTTGAATAGACATACTGCTCCGTACAGAGCAAGGGATCTCAATCCTTCACTATCCCATCGCTGCATGCCAGGAGGAATCATTAGGATCGTTTTCTTTCCAACATGAAGATTCATCTACAGCAGTTTCCCTGTATTTGAATGTTCCAAAAATTATTCTGTTTGTTGGAAGGGATTTTGTGCCTAGGAAATGCAACGTTTATGTGTAAACCCCCCCTTCTTTTTGTGCAAAACCCCCTTCTTTTTTGCTCTGCTCTCCAACATTTTGGGATTTGACCGGCAGGAAATTGCATTCAGTTCCCACCGGGATAGAACACTCTTCCTTTCCCAACCACCAGGAAAACCATTTTTGGAAACGGATCATTGCAGCGCTATTTCTTCCCTCACACACCTACGCATCTTCCCAAGCCTCTTTGGGGGAAACATTCATGCCAACAGACACTTAAAACAACAGGACTTAAGCCACTAAAGTGGTGTAAAAAAGGCTTTTGCAAAAACCACAGTTTGGTTGCAAACAACCAGCAGGAGAAAGCTTGCTTTTGAAGGATTCGGTCCTTTTTGTGCCTACTTCTAAACATTTCTAAGTCTGGTCCTGCCTGAGTTGTTTTACTAAGTTTACGATGTGCATACAATGCAGGGCTGGAAAAAGGAAAGTCCCACAAAGGAAGGAAGGGAAAAAGCAGGAACAAAATGCAACCAGTGCATTTCTTGTACTCTGGGTCCAGAAAGCAGCTGCAAAGGTTCCCTGCCCAACAACACCCTTGCTTCCATTTGCACCAGGAAAATGCAATACAAAGGCATGGATCCAGACCAGGTTGATGCTGGTCTGTTTACTCTGCCAGCAGGTCTTTCCCAGTCCTTTCAACTGGTTTGTGGCAGGGACACAAAGGCAGATTTTTAGAGCTCTCTATGGTTCAGGAGCAGTTTTGTAGGAAAAGGAAGCAAACATTGGATGCGCATCAGAAGGGAGACTCTCATCCATGCCATTTCCCAAACAGGAAACTCAATATATCACTCTAATTTGCAACTACATCCCTCTCCTTCCTCACAACTTTCCCAACCATTTCTTATTTACCCTTTATATTTCCAATGAAATGGGAACAGAGGCTGTTGGAGACATGACTCCAACATGGCACAGTCTCTCCATTACTTTCTGCTTCTATTCTTCCTTCTTTCTCCCCAAATTCCCCCCAAACACCATCTCTAAACCGAGACTAGAATCATCTTGTATGAACCAGGAAGGACTAAAGCTTCATTCGTGGCAAACCTTCCTCCCTTTGCAAGCCCAGTTTGGCTCCTACACATCCAATGACAAACTCTACGCAAATGCTTGCAAATGTGAGCGTTGTTTGCAAATCCCTGCTATCCAAGTGAGTCTCCCAAAATTATTTTTTCCCCCATGGAGAAAAGAAAATGTATTATTCAGTCTATTTCAAGTGCATTAGAATACACTGTGAAATTCCTTGGAGGCACCCCTTCTCTCTTTAGGTGCTTTAAAGGTGGCAAATGCAAACTTTTGAGCTTGTCCCAAAATGAAAGGCACTGTGAAAAGACTCCGCTTTGGGCGTGATACAATACAACCAAGCACCGTATCTCTTGTGCCATAGCACAGGAGAACAATTCGTTCCCTCTCTCCAAACATGCGAACACACTTCGCCATCTTGCAACTCTCCTCTCGTCCTTTGGGAAAATGATGGGAGTCTGGCATTCCCATTTCCAAGCCGCTTCCTTCCTAAAGAGGCTTTCCAGCATCCACTTCCTCCTGTCAATCCATCGCAAACCTAGTTTATTCTATCTCCTGCTCCCTTCTTTGTCGAAATGCACAAATCCAAGACTCAAAACAATGTGATGGTGCATGGAAACGGCGCTCCCAAGGTCTCCAAGTGCATGGCTTTGGCGCAGCATCCATCCAAGAAAGGTGCGAATAGGAAGCAGTGCTCCTTCCCCAAATTTGGCAACAATTGCACCGAACATTTCAGTGGAGGAAGAAGCAAGAGATGTGAGGTTCTTCCTCTCCAACCATTGCTGGACGCCGCTGCTTGCTTTCTTTGTGATGAATGGAAAACAATGAGTGGCATTGTCTTCCTTCCTTCTTGGAGAGGAATAGAACGATTCCTATTCCGCTGACGAATCAACGTGACTGTTCCAGTTGGCCAAATCCAGAAGCAAGGATCCATTATCTGTGCAAAAAGGAAGCAATGCTCCCTTGCTCCATTTGGCTGCAGCAAAAGGCTTGCAGGGCAAGTCGCTGCGATGCTGGCTGCCATGGCCTGTCTTCCTTCCTTCCTCAATGGAGACATTTCTTTGATTTGCCCTTTCCAGTGATCCAGAACAGCAAGGACCCATTCTCTGTGCAAATAGAAAAGCAACGATGCTTGGAAGCCATGCTCTTTCCCCAATTTGGAGAGGGTTGCAACACAAACGGTCCCCCCGAAGCAGTGAGGTTGCTCCTTGCAATACCACCATCTTCCTTTGGAATGGAAAGGTGTCTTTCCTTGAGCTGGACATTGCAGTGGATCCAATTCAGAAAAGCAATAGGAAAGCAACGATGCTTGGAAGCCATGCAACTTCCCTAATTTGGAGACGGTTCCAACAGAAACGGTCCCCCAGAAGCGGCGAGGTTGCTCCTTGCAATGCATTCCTGGACATGGCACCATCTTCTTTCTCAGCAACAAACGGAAAGGTGTCTTTCTTTGGCCTGGGCATTGCAGCGGACCAGATCCAGAAGCAAGGGTCTATTCTCAGTGTGAACAGAAAACATCCCGATCATCTTCCTTCCTTCTTATGAATGAATGGAGAGATTGCCTTTTGGTTTCAGCTCACCCTTTGGGCATGAAAAGTGTATGGGGAGAGGCTTCTGAGAAAGAGAGAGAGAAGGAGGGAGAGGGAGAGGGAGGGGTGGAGTGGGCAGGGCCTGGGGGGTCTAGACAGAGGGGCGTGGTGGGGGCCGGGAAGGGGGAGGGGCCCGGCTGGGGGGAGGGACATGAGGTGGGGGTGGCAGGGGCGGCAGTGGGGAGGGCGGGCAGGGGTTGGCCTGGGGGCAGGGCGGGCAGTAGACGGGGGCCGGGGGTGGGACCGCGTTGTTCAGAGGGTACTTGGGGGGCAGACCCCCACTCTTCACCCGCGTGAAGGTAATGCAGCGGCCCTGCAAGGGAAGCAGACAGAGAGATGGTCAGCTAGAAGGGGGTCCCCAGAGGAGATCCAACCCAGACCCCTTCTTTCTGCCCAGCAGGAAGGCACCGCCCGACCCCTCCCGACAGATTGCCATCCAGCTCCTGCTTAATAATAATAATAATAACAACAACAGGAAGGGAAGGCACCATCTGATCCCTCCCGACAGATGGCCATCCAGCCCCTGCTTAATACTAATACTAATAATAACAAGAACAACAGGAAGGGTCCGGAAGGAAGACACCATCCAACCCCTGCTTAATAATGATAATGATGATGATAACTGGAAGGAGACCCCCCCCTTTTCTTCCAGATAGGAAGGCACCATCCAATCCCTCTTGACAGATGGCCATCCAGCCCCTGCTTAATAATGATGATGGTAATAATAATAACAATTGGAAGGGACCCCCAGGGGCCATCCAGCCCAACCCCCTTCTCCCCTTCAAGAAGGCACTGTACGACCTCTCCTGACAAATGGCCATCTCTCTCCTGCTTAATAATAATGATGAAAAGAATAACAATAGGAAGGGCCTGGAAGAAAGGCACCATCCGATCCCTCCCGACAGGTGGCCATCCAGCTCCTGTTTAATAATGATGATGATGATGTTGATGATAATAATAATAATTAGAAGAGACCCCAAAGGGCTATCTAGTCCAGCCCCTTTCTCCCAGACAGGAAGGCACCATCTGACCCTTCCCAACAGATGGCCATCCACTCCTCCTTAATAATAATAACAATAATGCTAAGGATAATAATAATGATAAAAATAATAACTTCAAGGGGACCCCACAGGCCATCCAGTCCAGCCCCTTTCTTCCAGGCAGGAAGGCACCAACTAATCCCTCCTGACAAGATGGCCATCCAGCCCCTGCTTAATAATGATGATGATGATGATGATACTAATTGGAAGGGACCCCCCAAGGGCCATCCAGTCTAATCCCTTTCTGCCTGGCAGGAAGGTACCGTCCGACCCCTCCCGACAGATGGCCGTTTAGCTCCTGCTGCTTAATAATAATGATAATGGTAATAATAATAATAATAATAATAATAATAATAATAATAATATAGAATTCTAGAACCAGAAGGGATCCCCCAAAGGTCATCTAGCCCAGCCCCCTCTTTCTGTCTGGCAGGAAGGCCCTTCCAATTATTATTATTATTATTATTATTATTATTATTATTATTATTATTATTATTATATAGCTGGAGAGACCCAAAATTCTGCCTTATTGCCATTTTACAAAAAATACTGAACAGCCTATATTACTTCGGATGCATCTACACTGTAGAATGAATGCAGTTTAAATGCCATGGCTCCATGCAATATAATAATGGGAGTTGTAGTATCACATATCCCTGAAGCCGATAGCACGGAACTATGAGAATTAAAGTGATGCCAAATTGCATTAATTCTTCAGTGTAGATGCACCTCGCTGTGCCATTTGTCCCTTTCCCCTGCAATACAACTTGACCTGTTTTCAACTCTCGTTCATATGCAATACATCATCTCTCCTTTGCCCGTCAGGCTTTTAACTATAATTCAAAGCTGGGGTAAGTCAGCCATAAAATGCCTTTGCATCTTGGACAATTTTGCCTGAAAATAGTGATGGTTTTGGCCGCTTCGGCTGTCACTCCTCCACCAAAACCCAATAAAACATTTACAGGATACGGTTTTCTTTGAGATTTTATACTGGAATTCTTTTCCTTCCCATTTTAAACAACAAGAGCAGAAAAACCAGAAAATTGGCAAAAAAGGTACTTTCTGCATAGCATAAAGTAAAGGTAAAGGTTTCCTCTGACATTAAGTCTAGTCATGTCCAACTCTTATTTCCATTTCTAAGCCAAAGAGCTGGCGTTGTCCGTAGACGCCTCCAAGGTCATGTGGCCACTGGCATGACTGCATGGGGTGCCCTTACCTTCCTGTCAAAGCTGTGCCTATTGATCTACTCTCATTTGAATATTTTCGAACTTCTAGGTCAGCAGGAGCTGGGCCTAACAGTGGGAGCTCACCCCACACCCCGTATTTGAACCGCCAACCTTTCGGATGCATCGCAAAGAATCACCAATACTTTATGATGATGATGATGATGATGACGACGACGACGATTAGTGGCTCAGTTAGTTAAAGCACTGAGTTGTTGAACTTGATGACTGAAAGGTTGGCAGTTCAAATCCGGGGAATTTTGGATTTAAACTTTGGAAGTTTTTCGTTGGAGCCTGCGCAGGTACAGATACTCCACATGTGTGCATTCACAGAGTCCACAAAGAAAAATAATATATTATAGTAAGTATAATTCTATATATATATATGTATGTATATGTATTTATATAAATAAAAATGCAATGTTCATTTGTGGGATTAACATAACGCAAAAACCACTGGACGAATTGACACCAAATTTGGACAATATACCCCTAACAGACCAACGAGTGACCATCACTCATAACCCCCACAAAGAACAGCAGAAAAGACTTAAAAACCCAAAAAAGCTAAATGACGATGCAGAAAAAAGGAAAGGAAGAGGGAGGGAAGGAAGGGGAGAAAGAAAGAAACAAGGAGAGAAAGAGAGAGGAAAAGAAAGAAAGAAAGAAAGAAAGAAAGAAAGAAAGAAAGAAAGAAGGATGGAAGCAAAGAGCAAAGGAAGGAAGGAAGGAGAGAAAGAACTAAGAAAAGAAAAAGGAGGAAAGAAAGAAAGAGATAGAAGAGGAAGGAGAGAAAGAAAAAGGGAAGGAAGGAAAGAAAGAGGGAGCGAAGGAAGGAGAGAAAGGGAGGGAAGGAAGGAAGGAGAGAAAGAGGGAGGAAAAGAAAAGGGGGGAAGGAAGGAAAGAGGTAGAGAAGGAAAAAAGGAGAGAAAGAAAGAAAGGAGAAAAGAGGGAGGGAAAGAAAGAAGGAAAGAGAGAAGGAAGGATGGAAGCAAAGAGCAAAGGAAGGAAGGAAGCAGAGAAAGGGGTAGGAAAAGAAAAAGAGGGGAAGGAAGGAAAGAGATAGAAGAGGAAGGAAGGAGAGAAAGAAAGAAAAAAGGGAAGAAAGGGAGCGAAGGAAGGAGAGAAAGAAGGAAGAAAGGAGAAAAAGAGGGAGGAAAAGAAAAAGGAGGGAAGGAAGGAAAGAGGTAGAGAAGGAAGAAAGGAGAGAAAGGAAGGAGAGAAAGAGGGAGGGTGAGAAAGAAGGAAGGAAGGAAGGAAGGAAGGAAGGAAGGAGAGAAAAAAGTAGGAAAATAAAAAGGGGGGAAGGAAGAAAAGAGATAGAAGAAGAAGGAAGGAGAGAAAGAAAGAAAAAGGGGAAGAAATGAAAGAGGGAGCGAAGGTAGGAGAGAAATGGAGGGAAGGAAGGGAAAGAAAGAAAGAAAGAAAGAAAGAAAAGAAAGAAAGAAAGAAAGAAAGAAAGAAAGAAAGGGCAAGAAAGACAGAAAATAAAGAAATAAAATATGAATTGGAGAAAGAAGGTAAATGAGAAAAGGAGTTATTTAAGCAAAGAGCATTATGATGAGAATATAGAAATATTAGAAAAGAAAAAGGTTCTAATGATTAAATATTATAAGATTAATGATATAAAAGACAAAACAGAGGGAATAAGTAAATAAGAGTGAGCGTTTAATGAGATAAATGTAGTGAATGAAGACATTATATAAAATAGTGTCAAGGAAAATGAAAACGGGGAAAGGAAGTAAAGAGTTGATAAAGAAGAAATGTATACAAAGGAAGGAAAGAAGGAGAGAAAGAAGTAGGAAAAGAAAAAGGGGAAGGAAAGAAAGAGATAGAAGAGGAAGGAGAGAAAGAAAGAAAAAGGAAAGGAAGGAAAGAAAGAAAGAGGGAGTGAGGGAAGGAGAGAAAGGGAGGGAAGGAAGAAAGGAGAGAAAGATTGAGGAAAAGAAAAGGAGGGAAAGAAGGAGAGGTAAAGAAGGAAGAAGGAAAGAAAGAAAGAGAAAGAGGGAGGGCAAGAAAAAAGAAAAGAGAGAAGGAAGGATGGAAGTAAAGAGTAAAGGAAGGAAAGAAGGAGAGAAAGAAGTAGGAAAAGAAAAAGGGAGAAGGAAGGAAAGAGTTAGAATAGGAAGGAGAGAAAGAAAAAAGAAGGAAAGAGAAGGAAAGAGGGAGAGAAGGAAGGAGGTAGGGAAGGAAGAAATGAGAGAAAGAAGAAAATAAAGAAAAGAGGGAAGGAAGGAAAGGTAGAAGGAAGGAGAGAAAGAAGAAAGAAAGGATGGAAGAAAGAAGGAAAAGAAGGAAGATGGAAGTAAAGAGAGAAGGAAAGAAGGAGAAGAAAGAAGGAAAGAAAAGAGAGAAGGAAGCAAAGGAAGAAAGAGAGAAAGTAAGGTAGAGTAAATAAAAAATGAAGGAAGAAATAAATAGTGTATCGAGTGAAGATATAAAAGGTATGGAAAGGGGATTTAAGGAAGAAATGTCCGATAAATAGCTAGGAAAATAAAAATTTTGAAGGAAGTAAATAGGTATTAAATTAAGAAATTATATAAATAGAGAGGTCAAGAAAGAATGTAAAGATAGAAGAAAGACTTAATCAAAGATCAAAGATAATTAAGTAAGGAATAATGTAAGAATTATTAATTAATTAAGGAATTGAAGGAAGGAATGAAGAGAAAGAAGGAAAGGGAAAGGAAGAAAGGAGAAAAAGTAGAAGGAAAAGAAAAAAGGAGGAAGGAAGAAAGATGGAGCGAAAGAAGGAGAGAAAGAGGGAGGGAAGGTTGGCCACAGCAACATATGGCGGGTACAGCTAGTAGTTATATATAATAATAACTATTATTATTATTATTATTATTATTATTATTATTATTATGTCTAATATCTCAGGCCTTTGGGAAGAGCCTGATATTCAGAGACGAACTCCAGACACTTGGACCTAATAACACTAAAAATATAATACCAGCTGTTAGGAATTATGGGAGTGGAAGTCCCATAATGGCCTGCCTGCCCTGGCCTCTTTGCATAGCCTCCTTGTTGCTGCCTTTGCATAGCAGCACTCCTGCTTTCAAAGCAATGCAGGAGAGCCAGGCCATGCGCTAGATCTCACCCTGCTCCCAAAGGATGATTTATTGGACCCAAAGGATAAAGATTATTGTTTTTGTTTCCAAACAAGAAACCCGATCCTGGCTTTCCAGGCAGCGGAGCTCCAAAAGGGACCCGGGGAATTCTGCCTGGAGGTTTTTTGCTTGACGTCGATGGAAAGTCTGTGTCACTCACTGCTTGCAAAGCAAAAAATGGTCCGCTTTGGTCAATGCTTTGAGGCACCTTTGAAGTCGGCGCAGGTCTGCCTTTAAAGGGATGCGGTGGCTTTGCGAAAAATAATTCTCACGAAAGTTAATTCCTTTCTGTCATTAGAAAAATATGGCGAAGGCAGGCCGGGGTGCATGTTTGCGTCTGGGAATGCGGGAGGGAGGAAAGCAAGGAGGTCGTGGCGCACTGGTGCATGTCTGGGCATGATGCGCCTCCAAGGGGCTCTGGGGCCATTCATTACTGCAGGAACCTAACTCTATCCCTGATTTCTTTAAATGAAATAGCATAGAATTGTAAAGTCGGAAGGAGCCCCCAAGGCCATCCAGTCCAACCCCATTCTGTTATTCAGGACACTATCAAACCCCTCCCAACAGATGGTCAACTGGTCTCTGCGTAACAACCTCCAAAGACTCCTATGGACTCCAATACACGCTGGGTCATTTTACGCTAATTCAAGCTAAGCCTCTCAATTTCTTATGTAAACATCTAGGTCTCAAAGTAAATTTCAATCTGATACTTTAGGAAGAATGTCCCAAAGCAATTCACAACAGATAGATATAAAATATTATAAAATATATATTATTAAATAAAATATACACATATTGTATAATTTATTTACCATTTTATGATGCCATTGCATTTAATATATATATTTTTAATTCAAGAAAGTAAACTTTGATTTTACAATTTTGTATAAAGTGATAATATTTTATGACACCATAGAATTTTATATATATATAGAGAGAGAGAGAGAGAGAGAGGGAGAGAAAATAAAGTATATATTTTTAAAATTTCGCACACACACACACACACACACATATAATTTTCAGAAAAGCAATCTTTGATTTTACCATTTTGTACAAACAGATAGTATTTTTTGGCGCCACTGCTTTTGGGACTTGAGCATCCAGGATCTTGGTCCTTGAACCAAATCTTAGCAAATACCACTGTTTGCAGGGAAGATACTAATACTAATACTAATAATAAATGTGAACTCTTCGTTAACTGGAACTCTTAGCAACTGGCTAAGGTTTACTGACTGCCATTTAACTCAAACTGCATTCAGAAAGCCGTTTCCATAATGCAGTAAAACTGTGTTACATTAAGTTTGCCTTAATTTGCTTTTTATAACTGTATTTCATGATGAATATCAAGTCGGAGCCCTGGTGGCGCTGCGGGTTAAACAGTTGAGCTGCGGAAGTTGCTGACTGAAAGGCGGGCGGTTTGAATCCAGGGAGCAGGGTGAGCTCCTGCTGATAGCCCCAGCTCCTGCCAACTTAGAAGTTTGAAAACATGCAAGTGTGAGTAGATCAGTAGGTACAGGTTCTGTGGAAAGGTAACGGCACTCCATGCAGTCATGCCGGTGACCATATGACCTTGAAGGTGTCTACGGACAACACCAGCTCTTCGGCATAGAAGTGGAGATGAGCACCAGAGTCCCAGAGTCAGACATGACTAGACTTAATGTCAGGGGAAACATATAGCTTTTGTGTGTGTGTGTGCGCGCGCACTGGGATTGTGACACAGCTGGCTGGGAGTTAACAGCATTAAGATCACTACTGACCAAAAGGTCATGAGTTCGAAGCCAGCCCAGATTGGAGTGAGCTTCCGACCAATTTTGTGTAGCTTGCTGTTGACCTTTGCAGCCTGAAAGACAGTTACATCTGTCAAGTAGGAAATTTAGTTACTGTGTATGCGGGGAGCCAAATGTAACTAATTTACGAGGGCATAAAAATCTCCAGCAAGCATGCAAAGAATGAGGAAGTACTTCATCAGTGTCACTAATGGTCGGTGAAGGGACAGCTCCCCTGGTGGCCATAATACCTTCAAGAAAAGCTGGAATGATAAATTGCCTCTGTGTCTGTTTATATGAGTCCCCTGCGGGGTCAGAAGGGCAGAATATTATTTTTATATATATATATATATATATGCAGAAGAATGTTTGTACCTTGTCTCCTGGTTGCGGCCGCATCACAGAGACCCGGTCGTAGCCTTTTCTCAGCAAAACCCACAAAGCATCTAATTTTCCCTGCAAAGACAAGGCAAAGAGCTTACAAAACCCACAGATTGAACATAAACATGAACATTTATTTAACGTAAAATAGCATTAACATAACACCAAATAATTTCATGGGGTGCATGGACACTGCAGAGTGAACGAACTTTGAGACTAATTGAAGTGCCATGGCTTAATGCAATGAGATGCTGGGATGTGTAGTTTGGCAAGGCCCCAGCATTCTTGGGCCAAACAGGCCTTGGAAAGCTACAACTTCCAGGACCCCATAGCATAGAGAAAATGGACAAACTGCATTAATTCTACAGTGCAAATGCAGTTAAGCAATGAACAAGAAAACAATGCAAAGCTGTAAACTTGCTTTCTATAAATTCCCATGGAATCTAGTTTTTGCTAGCTTTTTGTTTGTTTTTTACAAAAATTAAATAACACAATTGATTTTCAAAGCAATGCATAGAAATCCCAGGTTCCTGAATTCACGTGCTTAAAGACTACTAAGATGCAATTTGCTACGTAATGATGGAACGAAAAGGTTGTCTTCAGCCAGGGGCCTCCCAGGCTCCGGGGAGGTTTCTGCACCAATAAGTATTATAGAATCATAGAGTTGGAAGAAATCAACCCCATTCTGTCAAGAAGCAGGACAATCACGTTCAAAGCACCCCTGACAGATGACTATCCAGCCTCTGCTTAAAAGCCTCCAAAAAAGGCGCCTCCGCCACACTCTGGAGCAGAGAGTTCCATTGCTGAACAGCTCTCACAGTCAGGAAGTTCTTCCTCATGTTCAGGTGGAATCTCCTTTCTTTCCTGTAGTTTGAAGCCATTGCTCCATTGTGTCCTAGTCTCCACGGCAGTAGAAAACAAGCTTACTATCTAGGACTTCCTCTCACATATTTATACATGGCCATCATGTCTCCTCTCAGCAGGGAGGAGAGCCTGCACATAGATGAATGGATGGCTAGATGGATGGATAGATGAATGGATGAATAGATTGATAGATGGATGAGTTGGTGGGTGGGTGGATGATTAGATGAATAGATGGCTAGATGGATGGACAGATGGCTAGATAGATGGATGGCCAGATGGATGAATAGACTGATAGATGTATGGATGGATAGATAGATAAATGGGTGGGTGGGTGGGTGGGTGGATCCATAGATGGATGGATGGATGGATGGGTGGGTGAGTGGGTGGGTGGGTGGGTGGGTGGATGGATGGACGGACGGACAGGTGGGTGGATGAATAGATGGGTAGATGGTTGGATAGATGGAAGGATGGATGAATAGATTGATAGATGGATGGATGGATAGATGGATGGATGGATGGATGGATGGATGAGTGGGTGGGTGGATGGATGGATGGATGGATAAGTGAGTGGGTGGGTGAGTGGGTGGGTGAGTGAGTGAGTGAGTGGGTGGGTGGATAGACAGACAGACAGACAGATGGATGAATGGGTGAATAGATGGCTGGCTGGCTGGCTGGCTGGCTGGATGGATGGATGAATGGGTGGGTGGGTGGATAGATGGATGGATGGATGGAATGAGTGGGTGGGTGGATAAATAGATAGATAGATGGATGGATGGATGGATGGATGGATGGATGGATGGATGGATGGATGGATGGATGGGTGAATAGATGGCTTGATGGATGGATGGGTGGGTAGATGAATAGATTGATAGATGAATGGGTGGATGGATGGGTGAATAGATGTATGGATAGATAGATGGATGGATTAATAAATGGATGGATGGATGGATGGATAGTACAGTACTGCTCTGCACTTGGAAATTGCAGGATGGCGACCATGTGGAGAAAGGGTCACCCTTCCATTGGGAAAGTTTAGAAAGAAGTATTCTTGGCCGCAAGAGCCATGGGTTGCAGTTCTATTAAATCTAGAACTCAACCTTCTGATTAGACGCATACCTTGATGGGGGAGTACCACTTGTGCGGGGAGGAGGGCCTGCGCATGCCTCCCCCCAGGCTCCGGGGCTCCGGGAACTCGAACTCCTGCTCCGGCATCTTGACCCGGGCATTCTTGGCCTTCTCCAGCTTGGCCCCCTCCTCCGTCGAGCCCCGCTCGCCCCAGCGCACCTAGCAACAGAGCATTACTGAATAATAAGAGTGGGAAGAGACCTCTTCAGTCCACCTAATCCACCCCCTTCTTTCTGCTAGGCAGGAAATAATAATAATAATAATTATAGACTACTAGAGTGGTAAGAGACCCCCAAAGGGCATCCAGTCCACCTCCTTTGCCATGCAGGAAAAGCACAATAAAACACACACCCCACAAGTGGCCATCCAGTCTCAATAATAATAATAATAATAATAATAATAATAATAATAATAATAATAACAACAGACTGCTAGAGTTGGGAAAGAGCATCAAAGGGCATCTAGTCCAACCTCCCTTCTGCCTCTATGCAGGAAATAATAATTGACATTTTTAATAATAATAATAATAATAATAATAATAATAATAATAATAATAGTCCATTTAAACAATAATATTTCCATTTCAAATAATTGCCATTTATAATAAGTCATTTATATAATAATCATTGTCATTTTAAATAATAATAATGCCATCTAATAATAATTATCATCATTACTTATTTTTCACCTAATATTTCATCACAATTTGGGACAATCGTTCTCAGAATCTCCCCTGCCAAAAATAATGTAATCCAAAAGAGTAGTTTTTGGAAGCTTTAAATATCATAATGCAAATCACGTTAGCATGAAAATGACACTAATACAGTTACACAATAATAATAATAATAATAATAATAATAATAATAATAATAATAATAAGGTTACAAAACCCCCAAAGGTCATCCATCAAAGCCCTCTTAAATTGATTTTGTATGCAAGTCGGAACAGGGACATTTTTTATGCCAAATATTTGGGGAGTGTCCAGTCTCTCCAACTTAGTGTCACCTTGCTGTGATCCTCAGGTGTTAAGAACAAAACCTGAAGTGAATCCAGCACCGAAGTGGACCGCATTGGGCCCTGCTCCTTGGGATCTAGACCTCCCTTTACCTCCATGCGCTTGATGCCGCCGACGCCACGTCCGCCATAATACGAGGCATCGACGGTCGGCCATTTCTTCTTGGGAAGACCGTCATCATCTTCCTCCTGAAGAAAACAACAGAAAAGAAAGCTGTTTGTCTTGCTTTTTATAGCTCTTTTTTTTTGCAAAGCACTACAAACATCAATGGGACTATGCACATAAATGGTAACTTTGCAAAGGACTGCGTGCATCGATATTGCAATATAAATAAATGGCAACAAAAACAGCAAGAATGCAGGCAGGATGAGATAAGAAGATCATGGCCCTGTGATTGGAACCCATGATGTCAAACTCAATTCAGTTATGTAGGATATACATAAATATACATATACATATACATATACATATATATATATATATATATATATGCAAAAATATGCCAGGGATAAAGGAGAAACGAGGAATGTGCAGATAGATTCCATATATCTATCTATCTATCTATCTATCTATCTATCTATCTATCTATCTATCTATCTATCATATCAGGAATATATCTGCACATTCCTCGTGCTCTAAGATCTTCTGGGGATGCTCTCCTGTTGTAGTTCAGCGTGATGCTCAAGTTGCTACTCCTAGTAGCAGGGAAAACGGGTCTCCTTTAGAGTCAGAAGGGGAACAGCAACGTCAGCACATTAGAGAAATCATTATGGCTCCAAGCGATACTGTCACGTTCCCAGGTTTCTCTGATTGGGGAATGGGGAATGGGGAAGGGAGCAGAGGTGTAAAGAGGGCTGCTCGGGAGCCAGAGTCTGAAGGGGAATTACAAAGGAAGTGTATTCGGGAAATACTTTGTGTGCCAACAGAGGATGAAGAATTCTTTGGGTTTGAAAGGAGTTCTGGGGCTGGGAGTGACATGGACGATGATGAAGAGTTAAATTGGACCCGTGTGCAAAACATAAGGGATATCTGTAACCAGCCCACCTCTAGTGAGGAATTTGAGGGGTTCACTGAAGATTGGCAGCCAGGCGACTCTTGGCAGGATCTGAATCCTGATACTCGTTGGCAGAGGTGGAGGGATGGGCATTCAGCTGCAGGCTTGGAAGCAGCTGGGAGTGATGATGAGAGGGTGGGGAGCTCATCAAGCTCCGACGACGAATGGTAAGATATAAGGGGGTTCAGTTTGAATTGCAAGTTGCAGAAGGCAAAGTGTCTTCTTGGGGACATAAGTCTTTGTATCTGCCAACTCTCCCCGTGGGTCCTGGGCTTTAGCTCCGTGTGTTCCTGTGCTCCTGCTTCCTGAGTGACTTCTACGTTCCAGCTTTGCTTCTCTACAGAACTGACTATGGACTGGTTTGACTTCGCTTTTGGACTTCTGGACTTTGTCTGCTAATATCTTTGTGACTTTAACAACTTTCAGTTTTGAAACAACGTTCTTTCAACTTTATAGACTGTGTTCTTGCTACATTTTGATTTTTAAGCAAATTGCTTCATCTTTAGTTTAATCCGGATTAAGAGGCAGCACTTTAATCCGGATTATATTTTAGTTGCTCCTATTGACTTGTTTTTGGTGCGAAATTGCTCCAGCAGACTTTAGCACTGCAGTTAAGTTCTTTTCAAGACTTTTTGTTTACAATAAAGCTGTGTTTGAACCTTTGATTTGTGTCTGGCGTTTTTAAAGGCTTCTGGGTTCTGACATCTCCTCTCGGTCCCACCTCCATCTTGGTGGGGATGAGAGAGAGGGCCTTCTCAGTGGTGCCCCCCCACCTCTGGAATGCCCTTCCAAGGGAGATAAGACAGGCCTCGTCCCTCCTCTCCTTTCGTAAGAGCTTGAACACCTGGTGGTTTCAACAAGCCTTTGAAAATGTCCAGTTCTAATTCAGCCCTACGCATTGTCGAATACGGCCTTATTCTTCCTACCAATTACCCAGATTCTTTCCTCTAATCGGCGCCGGAATGAACAGCCACAGTCCCGTACCGAATATTTGGGACCTGCCTACCTGCGTGACCGCATCTCCGCTTACGAACCCACGCGCTCACTTCGTTCATTCGGAGAGGCCCTGCTCACGATCCCACCTGCGTTGCAGGCGCGTTTGGTGGGGACGAGAGACAGGGCCTTCTCTGTGGTTGCCCCCCGACTTTGGAACACCCTACCCAAAGACATTAGACTAGCACCCACATTGGCAGTCTTTAGGAAGAACTTGAAGACCTGGCTATTCCGATGTGCCTTTCTAGAATAGGATAACCCCTAGCACTATGTTCCAGAAGCACTTTACTAGAGTTTAAGACTCTCTGCACATTGTACTTGCCCAGAATTCCAACATATCACCTCTCACACTCAGCACTTTTTAATCTGTACCCATCATTGGCCCGGCCCTGGTCTTATTGCGTAATAGTGTAATGTTTTGTTATTGCTTATGTTTTAAATTTGCTTTGTATCGTATTGTTATTGTCTGTTGTTGTTGTGTTGAGGCCTTGGCCTTTGTAAGCTGCATCGAGTCCTTCGGGAGATGCTAGCGGGGTACAAATGAAGTTTAATAATAATAATAATAATAAAATTATTGTTGCCTGCCATAGCATTGCACTTAATTCCCGGACCCCCTAGAATTTTCGGGCTTGCACAAATCTTGGCCCAGCCTTTTATATTTTTTTAATTGCCTTGACCATGCAGGATTACTTTTAATATATGTGTGTTATGGCGACAATTTTTATGCTTATACAGGGTTAGTCAAAATGAATAGGCCAATAAGAAAATTAATTTTAGACGAATGTATGTTTACTGTAACCAAACCACAGCTACGTAGCGACAGATAAACTATCAAAGTTTTTTTTGAGCAACACACATGTACGTTAATGCCGCTAGGCGTCGCTAGGGGTCGCTGTTTTCAAAATGGCGGAATCAAGCAAAGAGAAGGCGTTTTGTGTGATGACATTTGCTAAAACAATGTCAGTAATTACGGTCCAGCGAGAATTTCAAGGGTTAGGGGTAGGGTTAGGGTTAGGGTTAGGGTTAGGGTTAGGGTTAGGGTTAGGGTTAGGGGTAGGGTTAGGGTTAGGGTTAGGGTTAGGGATAGGGTTAGGGTTAGGGTTAGGGTTAGGGTTAGGGTTAGGGTTAGGGTTAGGGTTAGGGTTAGGGTTAGGGTTAGGGTTAGGGTTAGGGGTAGGGTTAGGGTTAGGGATAGGGTTAGGGTTAGGGTTAGGGTTAGGGTTAGGGTTAGGGTTAGGGTTAGGGATAGGGTTAGGGTTAGGGTTAGGGTTAGGGATAGGGTTAGGGTTAGGGTTAGGGATAGGGTTAGGGTTAGGACCTCAACGAACACCTTCCCAGACATTGCTGCATTCGATGCCATTACGTCGGATGTGCTGCAACGGATGTGGAATGAACTGGACTATCGCTTGGACATCTGCCGTGTCACACGGGGCGCCCATATCGAACATCTCTGAAGGTGAGACAAAACTTTGATAGTTTATCTGTCGCTACGTAGCTGTGGTTTGGTTACAGTAAACATACATTCGTCTAAAATTAATTTTCTTATTGGCCTATTCATTTTGACTAACCCTGTATTTTGTTAATCTTATGGTTATGTTGTGTTTTTTACTTTGTATGTTTTGTGATGTTACCTGGGAACTGCTCTGAGTCCCCTCGGGGAGATGGAGCGGTATATAAGTAAATTTATTATTATTATTATTATTATTATTATTATTATTGGATTGTTGTAGGTTTTTCCAGGCTATATGGCCATGTTCTGGAGGCAATTTTTCTCTGACGTTTCGCCTGCATCTATGGCAAGCATCCTCAGAGGTAATGAGGTCTGTTGGAACTAGGAAAAATGGGTTTATATATCTGTGGAATGACCAGGGTGAGACAAAGGACTTTTGTTTGCTGGGGCTAGGTGTGAATGTTTCAGCTGATCCACCTTGATTAGCATTTAATGGCTTGGAAGTGCCTGGGGGAATCTTTCTTTGAGAGGTGATTTGATGTGCCTGATTGTTTACTCTGTTGTTTTGCTGTTGAAATTTTGAGTTTTTTAATAATGGTAGCCAGATTTTATTCATTTTCATGGTTTCTTCCTTTCTGTTGAAATTGTCCATATTGAATTGAGTAATTATTGCTTAATTTAATCAAGGTGGGTCAGGAAACCAGCACTTGGATTCCCCCCAGGCCCTTCCAAGCCATTGAATGCTAATCAAGGTGATCAGCTGAAACATTCACAGCTAGCCCCAGCAGACAAAAGTCCTTTGTCTCACCCTGGTCATTCCACAGATATATAAACCCATTTTTCCTACTTCCAACAGACCTCACTACCTCTGAGGATGCTTGCCATAGATGCAGGCGAAACGTCAGGAGAAAAATTGCCTCCAGAACATGGCCATATAGCCCAGAAAAAACCTACAACAACCCAGTGATTCCGGCCATGAAAGCCTTCGACAATACATTATTATTATTATTATTATTATTATTATTGGCAAAAGTACTATTGTTTTGTAAATGCAACCATTGTTTTGCAAAGGCAACCAATCTAAACCAAGCCAATGATATGACGCCTCAATGGACCACCAGGCATATCTGATGCGCCTTGGTTGCATTCCAGCATTGCACCTCATTTCTTTCTTAAGCCGTTGGCCCAGAACGAGGGCTGCGATTTCCGGAAAAGTGCATTTAAGGAGTCATAAAAGTCAGAATCTAATCTGGAAAAAAAGAGGAGGAAAATTCCTCCTTGACCCACATTTTCTTTGTAAAAGGAAGGCAGAAAACAATGTTTGCAGCCAGGCTTTATCCGTCATGATTTCTGGCTCCTTTGCAAAGGGCTCCGGTTGCAAAGATTTGGAAGCATTGGGCCTTAAGGAGCATATTCAGTTGGCAACATCAGCATCATTTTAAATCCAATTGCAGCAAATGGAAAAACTAGGCACAAAAAACCAAGCAGGGAAGGAATCTGGCTGCTTTCGGGTTGCTTGAATTCAGCAAAATAATAGGTCTCCGTGGGTCTGAAAAGTGGCACAAAAATGCATTCATTCCTGGGTGTGGATGCACCGAAAGAGTGGCAGAAAACCTATATAGCACTGACCTCACTGTCTTCCATGGGAGGTGGAGGTGGCTCCTTGATGATCTGTATGTATAAAAGAAGAAGAAGAGTTGATACAGAAGCAAAGATCTTACAGACAATGGTTTAACTGCATTGAACAGAACGAAGGAGGGACTAGATGCCCTCTGGGGGCTCCTCTTCCAATTCCAGGATTGCCTTTGCTTGGATATGAACTGAGGCTGAGACCAGGCTTTCCCCCTTCTCTTTTTCCATAAAGGGGAGGGAAATGGGATGATGAAATAGGAAAAACGCCTCCAAATGCAGGAGGAGTTGCCTCGAAAGTGTCCTGTTTAGTTTCGGAAAATAGGATGGAATTTGGACCAATCAATGGGGCGGGACCCCAATTATAGGAATGTGTCCGTCCCTAAGCAACGTTTACATAAATTACAGCACCGAGGCTTCAATCCCACCGTGAACATTATTATTCCACAACTTCTTTATTTAATATATATTTCCCCCTATTTTCTCAATAAGGATAATTTCCCTCTCTGCTCTTTTCCAGTCTGGAAAGCAGGACATTCAGCTTCATTATTTCCTCTTATGTTTTGGGGAAAAGGGAGAAATTACATTACCATTGTTCCTTGGAGGTTGCAGATCCATGCCTGCGTTCCAAATGCAAATCAAGAGCATTCCACATAATCCAAAGCATTATTTTTCCTCCAAAACCGCAAGCCCCTGAAGAGTAAAATGGGTTGCGATTTGGCTTTAAATCAACCAGGTTCTTGGGAAGATGTATTTATTGATACTGATGTTATTCATTGCTGTCCCTTGAGGCTGAGAGAGTGTGCAAAGGAGGGAAGAACGTGGCTCTAAAAGCTGAAACGGGATTCCTGGTGAGTCATAAGACTTGGAAGGGACCCCCAAAGGCCATCTAGTCCATCCCCATCTGTTCCATATGGAATGGAGGAATATAAATACTGTAAATAAATAAATAAATAGTCAAAACTCTTTCATTCTGCCATGCAGGAAAAATACAATCAAAGCACTCTGGACAGATGGCCATCCAGTCTCTGCTTAAATAACAATAATAATAATTGGAAGGGACCTCTCCAGCATGTGGCGTAATGGTAATAATAATATTAATAATACTACCCTAGATCTGGAAGGGACCCCCAAAGGCCATTCAGTCCATCTGCATTCAGTTCCATGCAGGAAGACACCATTCAAAACAACAGATTGTCACCCAACCTCTGCTTCATAATAATAATAATAATAATAATAATAATAATAATAATAATAATAATAATAATAGAATCCTAGAGTTGGAAGGAACTCCATCCAATTATGTGCCATGCAGGAAGGCACCAATCCTTGCCTTCAGATGGTGACCCAACCTCTACATAATAATAATAATAATAATAATAATAATAATAGTAGTAGAAGTAGTAGTAATAGTAGTAATAATAATAGAATCCTAGAGTTGAAAGGGACCCACCAAGATCCATCTATTCCAAACCCGTACGTAGGAAGACAACATCCAATCCTTCCCTACAGACGACCACCCAACCTCTGCTTCATAATAATAATAATAATAATAATAATAATAATAATAATAATAGAATCCGAGAGTTGAAAGGGACCCACAAAGGTCAATGAGTCCAACCCCATTCTGTTCTATGCGGGAAGACACCATCCAATCCTTCCCTACAGATGACCACCCAACCTCTATAATAATAATAATAATAATAATAATAATAATAATAATAATAATAATAATAATAGAATTTGAAAGTTGAAAGGGACCCTCAAAGGTCATCCAGTCCAACACTATCCTGTTCTGTGCAAGAAGACACCATCCAATCCTTCCCTACAGGTGACCATCCAATCTCTACTTTATAATAGTAGTAGTAGTAGTAGTAGTAGTAATAATAATAATAATAATAATAATAGAATTCGAAAGTTGAAAGGGACCCCCAAAGGTCATCCAGTCCAACCCTATCCTGTTCCATGCAGGAAGACACCATCCAATCCTTACCTTCAGATGGCCACCCAACCTCTGCTTCATAATAATAATAATAATAATAATAATAATAATAATAATAATAATAATAACAACAACAACATTCACACCTAGCTCCAGCAGACAAGACTCCTTTGTCCCACCCTGGTCATTCCACAGATATATAAACCCTTTTTCCTAGTTCCAACAGACCTCACCACCTCTGAGGATGCTTGCCATTGATGCAGGCAAAACGTCAGGAGAAAATGCCTTTAGAACATGGCCATATAGCCCGAAAAAACCTATAACAACCCAGTGATTCTGGCCATGAAAGCCTTTGACAATACAATAATAATAGAATCCTAGAGTTGAAAGGGACTCACAAAGATCCATCTATCCCAACCCCGTTCTGTTCCATGTGGGAAGACAACATCCAATCCTTCCCTACAGATGACCACCCAACCTCTGCTTCATATTAACAACAACAACAACAACAACAATTGAAAGGGAGCCACAAAAGTCATCCATTCTAACCCTGTTCTGTTCCATACAGGAAGACACCATTCAAAACAACAGATAGCATCCAACCTCTGCTTAATAATAATAATAATAATAATAATAATAATAATAATAATAATAACAATAATAGAATCCTAGAGTTAAATGGAACCCACAAAGGTCAACCAGTCCAGCCATAATAATAATAATAATAATAATTATTATTATTATTATTATTATTATAGAATCTGAGAGTTGAAAGGGACCTACAAAGGTCATTGAGTCCAACCTCATTCTGTTCTATACGGGAAGACACTATCCAATCGTTCCCCATCCCAACCTCATCCTGTTCTATGCAGGAAGACACCATCCAGTCCTTCCCTACACATGACCATCCAACCTCTACTTTATAATAATAATAATAATAATAATAATAATAATAATAATAATAATAATAGAATTCGAAAGTTGAGAGGGATCCTCAAAGGTCACCCAGCCCAACCCTATCCTGTTCTATGTGGGAAGACACCATCCAATCCTTCCTTACAGATGACCATCCAACCTCTACTTTATAATAATAACTATTATTATTATTATTATTATTATTATTATTATTATTATTATTATTATGTTGAAAGGAAACCCCAAAGGCCACCTAATTCAACGCCATTCTGTTCCATAGAGGAAGACACCATCCAAAACAAGCGGTGGCATCCTACCTCTGCTCCATAATAATAACAACAACAACAACAACAATAATAATAATAATAATAGAATCCTAGCGTCAAAGGGACCTCAAAGGTCATCCAGTCCACCCCCAATCTATTTCATGCAGGAAGATACCATTTAACCCTTCCTCTGCTTAGAAACCTCCAGAAACGGACACCCCACCAGACTCCCAGGCTGTCCATATTCCGCAAAATGTGGAAGGGGCCTCAAAGGTCATCTAGTCTCCTTCAAGAGGAGTTCAAAGAAATGCCAAGGGCTTACCACAGTGCAGCAGAGGGGCCAGAACCACCAGAGGAGTGCCAAGGCCAGAAGCAGGAAGAGGATCAGCAGCACCAAGGCCAGGATCGTCCCATCCGACTGCATGGAGAAAAGAGAGATGTAGTTCGCTCAAAACGACTGCCGCTCCGTACTGCCTAATTAACACAGTTTGGTCCCACTTTTAACTGCCATGGGACCCTGGGAGATGCTTTAGTTTGGTGATGCAGAGATGGCTAAACACCTTGGGAAACTACAACTCCCTCAATGCCATGGCCTTCAGCGATGGCAGTCCAAGCACCCAATACAGTTTCTGTTTCCACCAGAAGTCATCAATTCCATAGAGTTTGATATCAATGGCAGCACCAAGAGGCATGTCTGTCCAATGCTCAGCAAGACATTATCCGCAATCAGAGGACAGCAGACAACGCAAAACCACAATCTGCAAAAGGATGTAGTTTTCCCTGCCGCTGCTTCCAATTAAATGCAAGCTGCACTGAATGAGAATATATATATTATATTACAAATAATAACAATTAATATAATAATAATAATAATAATAATAATAATAATAATAATAATAGGAGCTAGAGGCACAACTGTCCAATGCTTTGCAAGACATTCTCTGTATCCCAGACAATGCAAAATCACAATCTGCAAATTATTTCCAATGAAATTCAAGCTGTGCTGAATGAGAAAAAAATACAACAACAACAACAATAAAGTTTTCCCTACCATTGTTTCCAATTAAATGCAAGCTGTACTGAATGAGAATAAATATATTATATCACAAATAATAAATATAATAATTATAAGTATAATAATAATGGGAGCTAGAGGCACAACTGTTGAATGCTTTGCAAGACATTCTCTGTATCCCAGACAATGCAAAAACACAATCTGCAAATTATTTCCAATTAAATGCAACCTGTGCTAAATGAGGAAAAATAGATTATATAAATAATAGTAATAATAATAATAGCAGCAGCTAGAGGCACAACTGTCCGATGCTTTGCAAGACATTCTCTGTATCCCAAACAATGCAAAATCACAATCTGCAAATTATTTCCAATGAAATTCAAGCTGTACTGAATGAGAAAAAATACAATAATAATAATAATAATAATAATAAAGTTTTCCCTACCATTGTTTCCAATTAAATACAAGCTGTGCTGAATGAGAATAAATATATTATATCACAAATAATAATTAATATAATAATTATAAGTATAATAATAATAATGGGAGTTAGAGGCACAACTGTCCAATGCTTTGCAAGACATTCTCTATATCCCAGACAATGCAAAAACACAATCTGCAAATTATTTCCAATTAAATGTGCTAAATGAGGAAAAATATATTATATAAATAATAGTAATAATAATAATAACAGCAGAGGCACACCTGTCTAATGCTTTGCAAGACATTCTCTGTATCCCAAACAATGCAAAATCACAATCTGCAAATTATTTCCAATGAAATTCAAGCTGTGCTGAATGAGAAAATAATAATAATAATAATAATAATAATAATAATAAAGTTTTCCCTACCATTGTTTCCAATTAAATGCAAGCTGTGCTGAATGAGAATAAATATATCATATCACAAATAATAATTAATATAATAATTATAAGTATAATAATAATAATGGGAGCCAGAGGCACAACTGTCCAATGCTTTGCAAGACATTCTCTATATCCAGATAATGCAAAATCACAATCTGCAAATTATTTCCAATTAAATGTGCTAAATGAGGAAAAATATATTATATAAATAATAGTAATAATAATAATAGCAGCAGCAAGAGGCACACCTGTCCAATGCTTTGCAAGACATTTTCTGTAGGAGAGAAGACAATGCAAAACCACAATCTGCAAAAGGAGCCAATTTTCCCTACAATTGTTTCCAATTAAATGCAATCTGTGCCGAACGCGAGCAAGACATCAGTCGGAAACGTCAGTGCTTGCTTTGAAGAGGAGCGTGGAACATCAATAAATGTCTATGGGCTGGTTGCTATTTTTATGAGCAGATGGGGTGCACAGTTGCGCTGCGGAAAGAGAGGACGGTTCCAAAAATAATGCGCCTTTTTCTAGGAAGGAAAAGATGGCCATATCTTGCTTTTTCCTATAATTATTATTATTTATTATTTCACAGTTTTCTATACCGAGCTTCTCAACCTCATTGAGGGACTCAGCCCGGTTTCCAGCCATAAAAAACATATACACTCATTAAAATATCATATATCACAATTACAAAAACAACTTTAAAAACACTATATATAAAACTACAGTGGTCAGTCGTCCTATTAAGATGGATCTACCTCAACTTCCATCCAGGGTCCTATGGTGTTGTCTCATTCATCGAAGGCCTGACTCCACAGCCACGTCTTCACCCGTTTCCTAAATGTTAGGATGGATGGGGCGGTTCTGGCCTCCAGAGGGAGAGAGTTCCAGAGTCGCGGGGCCACCACTGAGAAGGCCCTGTCCCTCGTCCCCACCAGGTACGCTTGCGAGGCCGGTGGGACCGAGAGCGGGGCCTCTCCAGATGATCTTAATAATCTTGATGGTTCGTAGGGGAGAATACGTTCAGAGAGGTAAACAGGGCCAGAGTCGTTTAGGGCTTTATAGGTCAACACCAGCACTTTGAATTGTGCTCGGAAGCGAATTGGCAGCCAGTGGAGCTGGCGTAACAGCGGAGTGGTGTGCTCCCTGTACCCAGCCCCCATTAGTAATCTGGCTGCCACGCGTTGGACTTGCTGCAGCTTCCGGGCAGTCTTCAAAGGCAACCCCACGTAGAGAGCGTTGCAGTAGTCTAAGCGGGATGTAACCAAAGCGTGTACTACCGTGACCGAGTCAGCCCTACACTATTCATACACAATTGATATAGAGAAAGGCAGACTGTTGTTGTTATTATTTAGGGGGTGCAGGCAGGCACAATGCATAAGAAACAATGGAAGAAATGCCTCCACATTCTGCCTCCAAACAGACCTTGGAACCAAGAGAGATTACAGCCAGCAGAGTGATCTTGTTTGCTTTGTACTAATCTTGTTGTGTTTCTAATAATAATAATAATAATAATAATAATAATAATAATAATAATAATAATAGTTTGAAGGGAGTGCTGCAGGCAGGCACGATGCACAAAGAACACCTTAATCTTAAAGAAATATTTCAGATTAAGGCCGGACAAAAGCATCAGACGAATGCATTCTTGTGCTCTTGCCAGGGTTTATTATGCTGAAGCCTCCCAGGCCCATTCTCCATGCATTCCTAAGAAGCAAGATGTCTCTGCAGCATTTCTATCATAAATGAATGCATGGACCAGACCTCTTATTTTTGCTTTTTGTAACTGGAACAATCTGGGTCCATAAAAGAAGGAAATGAAAAGCCAAGGGCTGCCTGCCAGCCACCTTGGATTCTTGCTTTCTGGTTTATAGGACTGCAGAAAAACAGCTTGTAAAATGCCTGGAAAGCGTGCCGTACCCACAGCTGCATCTACACTGCAGACTTAATGTGGTTTGGTACCACTTCACAAGGCTTTTGAAACAACTGAAGTTGTAGTTTTGCAAGGTCTCCTCCGCCCAAAGGGTGCCAAACTACAACTCACAGGACTGCATAGCATTGAGCTTGTTATAGCATTGAGCTTGTTACAGTTTTTGTTATTATTATTATTATTATTATTATTGATAGGTTTTAATTATATAGGTGGAGCCCCCGGTGGCGCGGTGGGTTAAACCCCTGTGCCGGCAGGACTGAAGGTCGCAGGTTCGAATCCGGGGAGAGGCAGATGAGCTCCCTCTATCAGCTCCAGCTCCTCATGTGGGGACATGAGAGAAGCCTCCCACAAGGATGATAGGTTTATGGAGGGTAATACATTTATAATTCATATTATTATTATTATTATTATTGATTTTAATTATTATAGGCAGGCCAATACAATTATTATTAGTTACCAATTGAGCACCGGATCATTTTCAAAGTGATGGTACTCACCTTTAAGGCCTTGCATGGTCTGGGGCCGATGTACCTGAGGGACCACCTCACCCCCTACCAACCCCAGAGATCCCTCCGTTCTGAGGACCAAGATCTATTGGAAGTCCCCAGTGTCAAGACCTTGCATCTAACAGCAACCAGACGCAGAGCCTTCACAGCAGTGGCACCATCGCTCTGGAATACTCTGCCACCTGAAGTCCGTGCCTTGTGGGACTTACCAGCTTTCCGCAGGGCATGTAAGACATACCTGTTTTGACAGGCTTTTAATGTTTGATACTGCTGTGTTTAAATTGTTTTAAATTGCTTTTAAATTTTGTTAGATTTTAGTCATTCTTGTAAGCCGCTCCGAGCCCCAGGGGAGTGCCGGCAAATAAGTTCAAATAATAAATAAATAAATACATCTATTATTATTATTATTATTATTATTATTATTATTACTATTATTATTATTATTATTATTATTATTATTATTATTGATGGATTTTAATTATTACAGGCTGGCCAATACAATTATTATTATTATTATTATTAGGTTTTATGGAGGGTAATACATGTATTATTATTATCATCATTATTTCAAACACAACAAGATGAGTCCACAGCAGACACTCTGCTGGCTGTTGTATTGGATCACAGCTGGCAGATGGTAATTTTGTCAACGCCGATTGTGTTTACGTGCAGGCCAAGGTCTTTAGGCACTGTACCCAGTATGCCGATCACCACTGGGACCACCTTGACTGGCTTGTCACAGAGTCTTTGCAGTTCGATCTTTAAATTCTCATATCGTATTATTATTATTATTATTATTATTATTATTAGTGAAGACCTGGATGTTTGTGCAGGCGTTTGAGTAATTTAGTGCAATCTGGTAATGGAACATAGGAATGGAACAATGGACGACGAACCTGGACTACGCTTGGATGATGAGAAGATTGGGTACGGTTGTTTTTTTGTAATAATTGTGCATTGTAATTGCTTATTGGTAATTTATGGATAATGTGTTAAGTCAATTGTTATATGTTGTATGGAACCACTGCTGTTTCTACTGTTTTTACTGTTTGTGAACCGCTGTGAGTCGCCTTCGGGCTTGAGATACAGCGGTATATAAGCAAAGTAAATAAATAAATAAATAAATCAATCAATAAAGGCAGGCCAATACTATTGTTGTTGTTGTTATTATTATTATTAGGTTTTATGGATAATACATTTATTAGTCCTGACGGCTCTTCATCATAGAGGATGGAGCGACAGCACCCCTTGTGGCTGGACTCGAGCCCAAAACAACTGGACACTGAGTCGAAACAACACACCTCCTTTCTGTTCTGTCTGTGTATTGTCTATATAAAGCAACATTCAATGTTTGCTGTGTATGTGTATTGTGATCTACTCTGAGTCCCCTTGGGGAGATAGGGAATATAAATAAAGTGTTGTTGTTATTATTATTATTATTGATGGGTTTTAATTATGATAGGTAGGCCAATATTATTATTATTATTATTATTATTATTATTATTAGAAACACAACAAGATGAGTCCACAGCAGACACTCTGCTGGCTGTTGTATTGGATCACACGTCAGACACTTCCCAAGTGTCTAGGACTGTGTGATGTATCGGCGAACAATGTGTGCAGATCCCAGTAAGGTGGCCTTTTACAGCTGGCAGATGGTAATCTTGACAGCGCTGATTGTGTTTAAGTGCAGACCAAGGTCTTTAGGCACTGCACCCAGTGTGCCGATCACCACTGGGATCACCTTTACTGGCTTGTGCCAGACTCTTTGCAGTTCGATCTTTAAAGATAACTAGATAAATAGCCACCAGACTGGCAATAGCTAAATGGATCATAAATATACTGCTTAATTTTTATTTTAATGTTCATGGTTTTAATTGTTATTTTTGCTATTTGTATTTTATGAAGCGCCATTGAATTGTTGACAATTGTAAGCCGTCCTAAGTCCCCCTAGGGGTTGAGAAGGGCAGGGTAAAAATGTTTGAAATAAATAAATAAATTAAAATCCTCATATCGTGTCAGCTTTTCCAGTTGTTTCTCTGAAATCCTGCTGTCACCTGAGATTGCAAAATACTCTGTTTTTTAACATGGTCGTGAGGTCAGTATTGTGCTCTAAAACTCTGTCTGTCTGAATTTGAAAGTCCCAGAGTAGCTTGACGTGTTCATTTTCTGTAACTTTTTCCGGCTTGTTACCAGTTCTTTGTTACAGGCAGATGGTATTTGTGGCACAAGTTCCAATGAATCATCTGAGCAATGGTGTTATGCCTCTGCTTGTAGTCTGTCTGCGCGGTCTTCTTGCAGCAGCTCAGGGTGTGATCTATTGTTTCATCTGCTTCCTTGCAGAGTATACATTTGGGATCTGTCGTCAACTTTTCAATTCTGGCTTGGATGGCATTGGTTCTAATGGCTTGTTCTTGGGCTGCCATATATTTTTTATTTATTTATTTATTTACAGCATTTATATGCCACCCTTCTCACCCCGAAGGGGACTCAGAGCGGCTTACAAGATATATTTTTATACAATATGTTATATTATTAGCCTAGTACAATTTTATATTTTACTATATTGCACTATACCATTATATTGTAATATTATTAGTAATATTACATTTAATGTAAATATACAATTATAATTATAATATTGTATTATATAATTATAATAATAATACAATAATAATAATATCATCATCATTATTAGGTTATATGGAGCGTAATACAATAATAATAATAATAATAATAATAATAATAATTATTATTATTATTATTATTAATGGGTTTTAATTTTTATAGGCAGGCCAATATCATCACTTGAGAGGCCCCTCCCCCTTCTGGCACCAACGGCTGCTCTGGCCAGAGCCAAGACAGAAGGGAGCAGAAGACGCTTCCATCTTGCCTTTACTAATAATATAATATAGTATATTGTATATTCATATAATATTTATAATATTATAATGTAATACAATATAATAGTAGTAATAATAATTCAATATTATAATTATAATTATATATTTACATTACATGTAATATTACTAATAATATTACAATACAATGGTATAGTTCAATATAGTAATATATACTGATATTGTACTATGCTAATAATATAATGTATTGTATGAAAATATATACTGTAAGCCGCTCTGAGTCCCCTTCGGGGTGAGAAGAGCGGCATATAAATGCCGTAAATAAATAAATAAATAATAAATAAATACATTTATTATTATTATGATTATTGATGGGTTTTCATTATTAGGACATAGCACAATATACTTATTAGTACAAGAAAAAGCATCTTTCACTCTCCTGCACTGCAAATGCAGCCGGACCATAGGAGGCAAGAAGGGGCGACCTCGGATAACATTTGAATTAAAGCCAATGGAGACCCTGATGGCTGCAAAAAACAGTGGCAACATTAATTACTATGGAGTCTACTAATTACTTAAGAGGACTTACGCAGTGGGTGCTGGAGATGATGACAGAACTGGAGATGAAACTCAGCCCATCGTTCATGCTGACCTGCAGCGCTGCTTCCCTGCAAAAGAAAAGGAGTAGGACGGTATAATTTATATATATCAAACGTGCCGTAATAGCAAGCAGAATGTATATATATTGGTTTGAATATATATACATATATATTTTGAAAAGAAGCAGGGAAGCTGAGGGATGATTTATTGTTGCCACCAATTTGAAAGGAACCAGTATTCAGGAGGTTTTTACCCCAGTTCCCACTTTTAAAAAGAACTAGCCGATTTGCAATGGAGGTTGCCGATTAAGAACCAAATTTACCATCAAGTTAGAAGGGAGGCTGTTCAATTGTACCTCCTCCTTTAATAAGAAAGTAATAACTTAGTAGTAATGACACTGTATATATACTGTAGCGTGACTGGAGAGAAGAATGTAGATTTGTTTGGTTACTTTTCCCTGCGTTTCTACCACCACGTGAGGTAAGTTGTAATATTGTGAGAAATGGCACTTTATACCCAGAATAGACGGAACTGAGGCGATCTTCAAATAAAAGTTAACAATTTTATTAAGTACACAGCGTGTGGTTGCAAGACGTAACGTTTCTTTTGTTGCACTTGGAATAATACTTGTAACTTTAACAGTTCATTCTTTCAAGTAACACAGTATCTTTTTGACGTAGAACACTTGTTTCAGACAAAGTTTCCATACAGGGATGTTTCCCTTAGTCGATCCTCCCTAGATCAAATATTAGTAACCTATTCTTTAGCCTCTCCTTAGACTAAAGGAATACCAGCTATGTTTCATCATTCGGCTGCACTAGCCTGAGAAACTTCCAATAGCCAAACCCAGCTTTTCAAAGCCTCAAGTTTTGCTTCACAAGTCACTCCGCCACCTTTCCTTTCCTTCTCTCCCAATTCCTAACTCCTGACTCTCCTGAACCTAAACCCGGACTGCTCACACCTCTAAACCTAAACCCTAACTGATTTTTAACTGCCATTTTTTCAAACTCTCCCCTCTAAGCTCCTCCCACTTCCCTCTCTCCTGCATCGGTCTCCATGGCAACGCACATGGAGGACTCCTCTGACTTAGGCCACTCCAGCATTGCTGCAGCCAATTTAAACACAAATACAGTTAAAATCATACAATTTATAATCAACTCCTATACATATATATATATACACACACACACACACACATATATAGTCAAAACTTGTTTGTTGGATTATAATTGCTATGCTATTATGTATTTCACTGCATAGCAGCTCCCCCTGCTTTCAACTTGTAATTATAACCCAATTTTACCAAATCAATTTCTTAATCAAGTTTTATAGTGTCTCAATTTATTTTTGTTAACTCTTATGGGAGCTTTAGGACAGTGATTTGTGTTTATTTTGTGTTCTATTTTGTCTTGTATTGCTGATTGACATGGTCAGTGGAGTCATCAATAAACAATATCTATCCATCCATCCATCTATCTATCTATCATCCCTATCTATCTATCTATCTATCTATCTATCTATCTATCTATCTATCTATCTATCTATCTATCTATCTATCTATCTGACTTTGCCCATGACCTATAGGAACGGAAACACAATTAATGCAAAACATATAGATAGGAAAATACAATTTAAATGGGGCATAATAGAGTAAGCAGATGCATAGTGGACTTACATGCCAACTTCTCGTAAGACAGGAGCCGGACAAAGCAGGTAAGTGTCTTCAACCACAAAGGGCTTCTCATCTAGAAAACAGGAAAAAAATGAGATTTTTGCAGGTCATATTTGCAAAGACATTATCTTCTTTATTTACCTTCATTTGCATAATCTCCTGGCAAAGTTTCATTGAAAAGAAACGTAAAACAGGGATGCAAAAAATAATCCCATGCACGTCGGGTTTGCAAGGTGGTGCAGAATCAGTGGGTGCATTAATCCAGTTTCATACCACTTTGACTGCCATGGTTCCATGCTATGGAATCTTGGGATTTATAGTCTTTACGTGGCTTTAGCCTTCTATCATGCCCACCAAAGGTGCATCTACTAATAATAATGTAATGTTGATGTATTCTGGACAAAGTAGCCCCCATGTATTCTGTATGCAAATAATAATAACAATAATAAAAATAATAAGGATGAGTTTTGGATAATGTGGTTCTCCATTTATTCAGTATGCAATTATTATTACTATTATTGACACAAAAGCACAGTGTGTCACAGCAAACGAGATCTATATGCTGGATTTCGTATCACAAATTCACAAGTCGAACACTTCGCAAGCATCTAGGACTGTGTGATGTATTTTCGAATGATGTTCGCAGATCCAAGTCAGGTGGCCTTTTGCAGTTGACAGATCGTGATTTTGACAATGTTTATTGTTTCCAAATGCCGGCTGAGATCTTTTGGCACGGCACCCAGTGTGCCAGTGACTACTGGGACCACCTGTACTGGTTTATGCCAGAGCCTTCGCAGTTCGATTGTGAGGTCCTGATAACGGCTAAGTTTTTCCTGTTGTTTTTCCTCAATGTGACTGTCACCTGGAATGGTGACATCAATAACCCAGACTTTTTTCTTTTCCACAATTGTGATGTCTGGTGTATTGTGTTCCAAAACTTTGTCAGTCTGGATTCGAAAGTCCCACAGTATATTTTGCATGTTCATTTTCCACGACCTTTGCAGGTTTATGATCCCACCAATTCTTTACTGCTGGCATGTGGTATTATTATTATTATTACTACTATAAATGGATTTTGGATAAAGTAGTCTCTATTTATTTATTATGCAAAATAATAATAATGTGGATGCTGATGTATTTTGGATAAGGTGTCCCCCATGTATTCAGTATGCAATTATAATAATTATTATTGTGGATGAATTTAGGATAAAGTGGTCTCCATTTATTTAGTATGCAATTCCTCTTCTTCTTTTTCTTTTTTGCATACTGAATACATCGGGGTGACCTTGTCCAAAATTAATCAAGGTCCACATCATTATCATCATCATCATCATCATCATCATCATCATCATCATCATCATCATCATTTTACTGACACAAAAACACAGTATGACACAGCAAACGAGATATCTATGTTGAATTTCATATCACAAAATCACAAGTCGAACACTTCCCAAGCATTTAGGACTGCGTGATGTATTTTCAAATGATGCATACAGATCCAAGTCAGGTGGCCTTTTGCAATCATCATCATCATCATATTGAATACATGCTGGTGACCTCGTCCAAAATTAATCAATGTCCACATTATCATCATCATCATCATCATCATCATCATCAATAATAATAATAATAATAATAATCTAATAATAATAATAATAATAATACATCACACAGTCCTAGTTGCTTGGGAAGTATTTGACTTGTGATTTTGTGATACGAAATCCAGCATATATATTTTGTTTACTGTGACATATTGTGCTTTTCTGTCAGTAAAATAATAATAATAATAATAATAATAATAGGTTCTTGTGGGTTTTTTCGGGCTATATGGCCATGTTCCAGAGGCATTTTCTCCTGACGTCAGGAGAAAATGCCTCTAGAACATGGCCATATAGCCCGAAAAAACCCACAAGAGCCTAGTGATTCCAGCCATGAAAGCCTTCGACAATACAATAATAATATTTTTTGGTTAAAGTCATCTCCATCTCCAAACCTAGCAAGAATAGGACCATGAAGGGTGCATCTGCAGCCATGACATCCTGGGAGATGTAGTTTCGCAAGGTCTTGGTGAATGACGCACCAAATTATAACCCTCTAAAACTTTAGCAAACAGAAACCTGCCCAAAGGTGTATCTACACTGTAGAATTATAGCAGTTTGGCACCACTTTAACTGCCTCAATGGCTCAATGCTGTGGAGCTCTGGAAGCTGTAGTTTGCACCCCTTCTCCTCCTTATATTTATATCCCACTTTTTCTTACCACAAGAAGGCTCATAGCAACTTGTCAAACTTGCCAAACTACAACTCCTTTTGGCTCCTGAGCATTATCATCATTATCATTTTTATTACCACTTACTAAATATTATCTATAAATTTTATTTCTTTTTACTTTCTCTCTCCAGAAGGAAACTCCAAAGCGGCTTAACACAAAAGCATCAGCACACAATTTAAAACATCCTTGAATGTCCTGCAGGATTTTTGTTTTGCAAAGAACGGCCTTTTGCCGGTTGTTTTCTTTTGCTTGTCTTGCAAGGATGGTTCGCTCAAAGAAAGCCATTGCAATTCGGAGCAGCAGCAGCTGGTCCCCATCCAGCCCTGTTTACGGCAAGATGCTTTTGGGTTCTTACATAATCATGGCTTTGGGTAATAATAATAATACAAACAGCCGGGCTTGTAGGGCCAAAGCACCGGAAATTAAAAGCAGACTTCGGAGCTTAAGGACGTTCTTTCCGATCGTCTCAGAAATAAGCAAATCCAAGCCCAAAGGTTAGGATGATATTGCGCTGCTTGTGTCAAAGCAGGATGAAGCATTACTTTGAGCGTCTGCACTGCAGAACGAATGCGATTCTGCACCACTTTTGACTGCTTTGGAAACCCAGGGGTTTGTAGTTTTTGCAAGGATGACACACCCAACTATAACTCCCACAAACCTTACTGATCGGAAACCAAGGTTACATCCGCACTGTGAAAGGAATGTGACTCAGAACCCCCTTGCAACTAATCCTAATGCTGGCTTGACTTTTTAAAAAGTTAACTTTTAACTTTTTAACTTTGAATATGTTTTAATGGATTTTAACTGTGAATTTTTAATACTGTTTATATTTAATGCTATTTTAATATTTGTATATTTTAAATTGTATGCTGATGCTTTTATGTTCAGCCGCTTTGAGTCTCCTGCAAGAGAGAGAAAGTGGGGTATAAATAAATAAATAAAATAATAATAATAATAATAATAATAATAATAATAATAATGATAATAATAGATACATAGCTGCATTGAGTATCCTTTGGTAGATAAGGCTGGGTATAAATAAATATAATAACAACAAGAACAACAATAAAAACAATAACAACAACAATAGAGACACAGTTGCTTTGAGTCACCTTTGGGAAAGATAAAGTGGAGTAAAATAATAATAATAATAATAATAATAATAATAATAATAATAATGAATATATAGCTGTACTGAGTCTCTTGTAGGAGAGATAAATAAATATAACAACAGCAACAACAGCAGATACTCAACTGCCTTGAGATCGAACTGCAAGGACTCTGGTACAAGCCAGTTAAAGGGGGTCCCTGTGGTGATCGGCACACTGGGTGCAGTGCCTAAAGGCCTTAGCCTGCACTTAAACACAATCAGCGCTGACAAAATTACCACCTGTAAGCTGCAAAAGGCCACCCTACTGGAATATGCACACATTATTCGCCAATACATCACACAGTCCTAGACACTTGGGAAGTGTCCAACATGTAATCGAATACAAAAGCCAGCAGAGTGATCTTGTTTGCTATGTACTAATCTTGTTGTGTTTCAAAAAATAGTATTATTATTATTATTAATAATAATAATAATAATGAATACATAGCTGCATTGAGTCTCCTTTGGAAGAGATCAAGTGGAGTAAAATAACAACAACAACAACATAGCCATTTTAAATTTTCTGCATCAAAAATAAAGCAGGGTATACATAAATGCAATAATAATAATAATAATAATAAGTCACATAGTCCTAAACACTTGGGAAGGGTTCGACCTGTAGTTTCGTGATAAGAAATCCAGCATATATATCTCGTTTGCTGTGTCATACTGTGTCAGAATAATAATAATAATAATAATAATAATAATAATAATAATAATAGCATATCCACTTTAAGTATCCTGCAGGAGAGATAAAGCAGGGTATACATAAATATAATAGTAATAATAATAGTAGTAGTAGTAATAATAATAATAATATCGCCACTTTAAGTCTTCTACAGGAGGGATAAAGCAGGCTATAAATATAATAGTAATAATAGCAATAATAAAAATAATAATATTGCCACTTTAAGTCTTCTACAGGAGGGATAAAACAGGCTATAATAATAATAATAATAATAATAATAATAATAATAATAGCATATCCACTTTAAGTATCCTGCAGAAGAGATAAAGCAGGGTATACATAAATATAATAGTAATAATAGTAGTAGTAATAATAATAATATCGCCACTTTAAGTCTTCTACAGGAGGGATAAAGCAGGCTATAAATATAATAATAATAATAATAATAATAATAATAATAATATATCCACTTTAAGTATCCTGCAGGAGAGATAAAGCAGGATATACATAAATATAATAGTAATAATAATAATAATAATAATAATAATAATAATAATATCGCCACTTTAAGTCTTCTACAGGAGGGATAAAGCAGGCAATAAATATAATAATAATAATAATAATAATAATAATAATAATAATAATAATTTTAAAAATTGTAGGAAAAAGCCGAGGAGAGGTGTTGTTTTGAGACGGACTTTTGCAACACTCATCTCTGACACCCATCTGCTCATGAAAAGAGCAAGCAGTCCATGCACACTGACAGATGCTCCATGTTCAAAGAAAGAGACCAAATCTGTTGCCTTGTTTCCCGATTTAATTTTACCAAAAACTTGGCACCCCCATTTCTTGGTTTCACAACCCTATTCTTTTTCCCAGAAGGATCGGGATGGAATTGTGCAAACTAATGTTTTGTTTGCAGAAACTTCAGAAAGCACTTGGTGTTGAAGCAAAAAAAGGGCATTTCGAGCGGCAAAACAATCCCTTCTTTGCAAAACAAGGTTGCACGCAAAGGATGCAAAACAAGAAGGCTTACGAAAGGCTGGAAAAGTGGAAGCACAAGACCTTGAGTCATTGCTTTTCAGGAATGATGTGGTCAGGATGGCAAAGAAGAGATAAAGCTATGGCTGCATCTAGACAGGAGAGTTAATGCGATTTGGCACCACTTCGGCTGTTGGTGGGAAAGCAATGGCGGCTCCCTCGTATTTTTTTAATAGGGAAATTACAATCAGAAATGTTACATCAGATATAGGATGTGAAAGCATTCGAGCTAAACATCCAATTATGGCTGTTCTCCATCCTAGTTCAATGACCACTGTTTCACATTTGGCTCATCTCTCTCTGATTAGCCAAATGCTCCAATTATGTGAAAAAGGCATTGCTTGTTTTTGGATGTTAGGTTATATTGGTTTGGTAATTCGCTTTTGTATTTTATGACTATTCCCTTTGGAAAATACATAAGGATGTGGGTGAACTACAATTCCCAAAATAGTGGGTCAATTACCTCCAAACCCCAACAGTATTTGCGGTTGGTCATGTTGGGTCTGTGTGCCAAGCTTGGTCCACATCCATCATCTGCTGGGTTCAGTGCTCTCTAGATAAGGGTGAACTACAACTCCCATATGTCAAGGTCAATCACCCCAAACTCCACCTGCATGAACAGTGGTCCATGTTGGGTCTGTGTGTCAAGTTTAGTCCAGATCTGATGTCAGCTGCTCTCTTGATAAGGGTGAACTACAACTCCCAGAATGCAAGGTCAATCACCCTCAAACGCTCCAGTATTCAGTTGGCCGTGTTGAGTCTGTATGCCAAGCTTGGTCCAGATCCGTCATCTGCTGGGTTCAGTGTTCTCTGGATAAGTGTGAACTACAACTCCCATATGTCAAGGTCAATCATCCCCAGATCCTACCAGTATTTGCAGTTGGCCATGTTGGGTCTGTGTACCAAGCTTGGTCAGATCCGTCATCTGCTGGGTTCAGTGTTCTCTGGATAAGGGTGAACTACAACTCCCATATGTCAAGGTCAACCATCCCCAGACCCTACCAGTATTTGCAGCTGGCCATGTTGGGTCTGTATACCAAGCTTGGTCAGATCAGTCATCTGCTGGGTTCAGTGTTCTCTGGGTAAGGGTGAACTACAACTCCCAGATGGCAAGGTCAATCACCCCCAATATTCAGTTGGCCATGTTGGATCTGTGTACCAAGTTTGGTCCAGATCCATAAGTGATGGGGGTAACAAGGCCAGTCCCCACAAATTTCACCAGTATTTAAAGTTGGTCGTATTGCGTATTTGTTCCAAGTTTAGTCAATAACCATCATCAGTTGGATACACAGCGCTTTGTGGCTGTGGGTGAACTACAACTCTCAGCTTCTAAGGTCAGTTCCCTCGAAACCCCAGCCATATTCAACGTTTGCCATGTTGGGTATGTGTGCCAAGTTTGGTGCAGTACCATCGCCGGTTGGGTCCAGAGTACTCTCTGGATGTTGGTGAACTGTAACTTCCATCATCCCACGTCCATCTGCCCCAAACTGCACCAGGACATAAAGTGGGTTGGGGGGGGGGGCCTGTGTGCCAAGATTGATCCAGGCTGGTAATTCGCTGGGGTTGCAGCAGTCAGTGGAAGTTGTAGCTTTGGCCAAAAAAATACATCCTCACAAACATTGACTTATATATTATATATTGCATTATATACTTACTATACTATATTTATATGTACATTAGTGCTAGGTAGACCATTACTTCCAGAGAAATTTGGTCCCGGCACTCCTGGTTTCCTAGCAGAACTTTTCAGGACCTTTAAATCAACCTTTGACCCTCGGCAGTCCCAAACAAAGAACAACACCGTCCGCAATTAGCTTCGGCCGCTGGAAAATATACGGCATTAATGCTGTAGCAAAGCCGGGATATGTTACGGGCCGATTGTGGCCTGGTTTTCATTACGGCATCAAGAAAACACTCCTTTCCCCCGTTTGCTGGAAGCTGTGGCAGATTCCTCTGGCTTGGACCGCTTCCTTCCCCACAGAAGGAATGTGTATATACATCCATAAATGCATGCATGTTCTTTTAGGGAAAAGGTTTTCAGAAAAGGAAGGAATATTTTGCATCACCGCCATAGCAAGAATTGGAAAGGAAAATATCGGTGCCAGGAGAAGCAGGCGTTTCTGGATGGCACAAGGATTTCCATAGCGAGAAAAGTCCCGTCATCTTTTTGCAAAGGAGGCAATGAAAGAGTTTCTCCTCTCTGATCGGTTCAAGAAGAGAGTCCATCACAGAATGAAGACCAGTTTTGACTGGACTGGCTCTTTTTGAATGGATCTGGGGCAGAGGAACCGCATATCCGTCTATGAACCCACACGTTCACTTCGCTCATCCGGAGAGGCCCTGCTCGTGATTCTGCCTGCGTCGCAAGCGCGCTTGGTGGGGACTCGAGACAGGGCCTTTTCTGTGGTGGCCCCCCGACTCTGGAACACCCTCCCAAAAGATCTTAGACAGGCCCCTACATTGGCAGTCTTCAGAAAGAACTTGAAGACCTGGCTGTTCCGATGTGCCTTTCCAGAATACCAAGTCCCAGAAGCACTTTAGTAGAACTAAGATCGCTGCACACCGCACACTGCACTTATTTTATAATCCTACATACCTCCTGCCACATCAGCACTTTTAATCTTGTACCCATTACTCTGGCCCGGCCCAGTTTTATAGTGTCTTGATGTATTGTTTATTGCTTGTTGTTTATACTGCTTAACTGTTTTTAATTTGCTTTAGGTGTTGTATTGTTGTGTTGTGTTTTGAGGCCTTGGCCTATGTAAGCCGCATCGAGTCCTTCGGGAGTTGCTAGCGGGGTACAAATAAAATAATAATAATAATAATAATAATACGTGGGAAAACCCCTTGTATTAACCCAAGAGGAGCTCCCCTAAAGAGCTCTAAGACCCCAACACAATTTTAGGGTCAACTTCCACAATTCAGAGGTCCAACTGTGGGCCATTATATATCCAATTGTGAACCAACCCCATGGACCATTGACATATAGAATGGTGGAATAATCCCATATCTAATTATGGACCATTTAAATACCCAAATGTGGACTACACACACACACAAACATCAAATGGTGGAACGCATCTCGGAACCGTATGTGGAACCAATCCCAGGTCCAATTGCAACTCATTCATCTATCCCAGTGGTTCTCAACCTGGGGATTGCAACCTCCAGAGGGGTCATTGGGCAATTTCAGAGGGGTTGCGGCGGCACCTCCTTAAGCCCCTCCCCCTCCTGAAGAGTGCCAAAAAGGTCCCAAGAGGCCTAGGCCTTCTCCCGGCCTTGGCATGAGGGCTGATACAGGGTGTGTACTCCCTGCACCAGCCCTGGGCACATGCCCTCTTCACCAGCCCTCGTCCCCCACGCACTTGCCAAGATTGCGAAAGGGGCACTCTCCGGCATTGGCAAACACACAGGGGAAGAGGGCAGGTGCAGGAAGCACGTGTCCAGAGGCTGGTGGAGGGAGCACGATCCTTGCACCATCCCCTGCAGTATTTTCTGTTGGTCATGGGGGTTCTGTGTGCCAAGTTTGGTCCAGGTCTGTAATTCGTTGGGGTCTCAGTGGTCTGTGGAAGTCAGAGCTGAATCGGTTGAAGGTACTGCAAATCCTATCATCCATTGCCCATACTCCCCCAAACATACTGTCACTATGCTTTAATTTGTAACAATAAAAATACATCCTGCATATCAGATATTTACATTACGATTCATAACAGTAGCAGTTATGAAGTATAACAAAAATATGGTTGGGGGTCACCACATGAGGAACTATATTTAGGGGTCATGGCATTAGAAAGGTTGAGAGCCACCGATCTATCCAGTTGTGGGTCACAAATTCACGTATATAATTATGGACTAATCCCAGATTCAATTGTGGACCATTCACGTATATAATTGTGGACTAACCCCATATTTAATTATGGACCATTTATATACCCAGTTGTGGAATATATGCAACCCATCCTCAATCTGTATGTGGAATCAATCCCAGGTGTAATTGCAACCCGTTCATATATCTAAGTGTGGAAGCAATCTCAGGTCCAATTGTGAATACCTCTATCAGAATCCTTTTGTCTAGAAGACGATCTTACTCGGACCTTCCTCCTTCCCTCTCTCCCTTCCCTCCCTCTTTTTCCTTCCATCTTTACCTTCCACCTTTTCATTCTTCCTTCCCTCCCTCTTTCCTCCCTCCTTCCTTCCCTCTCTCCCTCTTTCTCCTTCCATCTTTCCCTTCCACTTTTTCATCCTACCTTCCTCCCTCTCTTCCTCTTTCTTCTTCCATCCTTCCCTTCCTCCTTTTCACCCTTCCTTCTCTCTTTCCTTCTCTTCTTTCCTTCCATCACCAGACAGCCAGCCTTCCTAGAAGGGACTGCAAGCCTGCAGCCCCCAAGTTACAAAATTTGCCCATGTTTCTCCACACCACCTTGCTTTTAAATGGCTACACTTGGTTAACTGGATGTAGATAGAATCATAGAATCAAAGAGTTGGAAGAGACCTCATGGGCCATCCAGTCCAACCCCCTGCCAAGAAGCAGGAATATTGCATTCAAATCACCCCTGACAGATGGCCATCCAGCCTCTGTTTAAAAGCTTCCAAGGAGCCTCCACCACACTCCGGGGCAGAGAGTTCCACTGCTGAACGGCTCTCACAGTCAGGAAGTTCTTCCTCATGTTCAGATGGAATCTCCTCTCTTGTAGTTTGAAGCCATTGTTCCCGTCCTAGTCTCCAAGGAAGCAGAAAACAAGCTTGCTCCCTCCTCCCTGTGGCTTCCTCTCACATATTTATACATGGCTATCATATCTCCTCTCAGCCTTCTCTTCTTCAGGCTAAACATGCCCAGCTCCTTAAGCCCCTCCTCATAGGGCTTGTTCTCCAGACCCTTGATCATTTTAGTCGCCCTCCTCTGGACACATTCCAGCTTGTCAATCTCTCTTGAATTGTGGTGCCCAGAATTGGACACAATATTCCAGGTGTGGTCTAACCAAAGCGGAATAGAGGGGTAGCATTACTTCCCTAGATCTAGACACTATGCTCCTATTGATGCAGGCCAAAATCCCATTGGCTTTTTTTGCCGCCACATCACATTGTTGGCTCATGTTTAACTTGTTGTCCACAAGGACTCCAAGATCTTTTTCACACGTACTGCTCTCGAGCCAGGCATTGCCCCCCATTCTGTATCTTTGCATTTCGTTTTTTTCTGCCTAAGTGGAGTATCTTGCATTTGTCACTGTTGAACTTCATTTTGTTAGTTTTGGCCCATCTCTCTAATCTGTCAAGATCGTTTTGAATCTGCTCCTGTCCTCTGGAGTATTGGCTATCCCTCCCAATTTGGTGTCGTCTGCAAACTTGATGATCCTGCCTTCTAACCCTTCATCTAAGTCATTAATAAAGATGTTGAACAGGACCGGGCCCAGGATGGAACCATGCTGATGGCACTCCACTCGTCACTTCTTTCCAAGATGAAGATGTTTCTGTTGGAAATGTATTGCTGTTAGAGCTTCAGATTGTGTGGAAAGGTAACTTACATTGGAATTTGCCCATTTCCAACTTGCAAAAATAAGCATTATTAATAATAATAATGTAATCGGCCACATGACCTTGGAGGTGTCTACGGACAACGCTGGCTCTTCGGTTTAGAAATGGAGATGAGCACCACACCCCAGAGTCAGACATGACTGGACTTAATGTCAGGGGAATACCTTTACCTTTACCTTTTAATCGTATTATTAATAATAGTTATTGTTGTTGTTGTTGTTGTTATTATTATTATTATTATTATTATTATTATTATTATTATTATTATTATTATTATATCTCATTAACAACTACTGCAAATTTCCTTCCTTTCTGCAAATTGAGAATAGAGCAGCAGTTTTTAAAAGCCCAGCAGCAACAATAATAATAAGCAGACTTTTTGCACCAAAAAGAATCTCTTTTTCATGTCTCTGGATTGTGTGCAGCAGATGGGAAACATCAAGCAAAGATGCTATTTGTATTCTATTGTTCTTTTCCTCTCTCCAAAATATAACTTTCATTGCTCATCTGGAAGCATTTGGTGGAAAAATGTGAGCAAATGAATACATTCTTGCACAGATCCCCTTGCACGACTCCACTTTGCACAAGCAAAACTTTTTAGAGTTATTTGGCGTGCCATCCGAAAAGCCTCCCGTGGCATCATTCCTTCTGGCTTACTTTCTACTCATTTTAAATAAAATGACGGTTTTCATGACGGATCTGGACCAAACTTACTGGAGGGGTTTGAAGGGACTGACCCACTACATGGTGGGAGTTGTAGTTTACCCTACAGCCAGAAAGCACACTTAAACCCACTGATTATGCACCTAGAGCAAACTTGTCCATCACGACAAACTTTAACTACTTCAGTGGGTTGACCTGGCATGATGAGAGTTGTAGTTCACTCAACCTTATGCATTTTGTACAATTAAAATACTGACTTTTTCAAATAACCTGGGAAACCAGGACCAAACTTGGCACATAGACCTCTCATGACCCACTTTACGTCCTGGTGTGGTTTGGCCATGGACCATGGATTATGGGACTTACAGTACCTTTGCTCAATTCTTGAGACCACTGCAACCCTCATCCAATTACCAATAAAGACCAAACTTGGCACACTGAGTCTCCATGACGCACTCTAGATTCTGGTGCGGTTTGGAGGAGGATGCACCATGGACGATGGGACTTGCAATACCTGCACTCCCTTCCTAAGACCATTACAACTGCCAACAATGATGGATCAGGACTACCATTCACACAGAGAGCCTGCATGACCCACTCTACATCCTTGAGATACATGCGGTTTGGAAGAATTTGACAATGGATGATGGGACTTGCAGTCACTTCACTCACTCCCTGAGACCACTGAGACCCTCGCTAATGACTGATCAAGACCAAACTTGGCACACAGAGTCCCCATGACCCAATCTACATCCTGGTGCACTTTCAAGGAGGACAGACCATGGATGGTGGGACTTCAAGTACCTCCACTCCCTTCCCAAGACGGCTGCAACCCTCATCTAATGTCTGATCAAGACCAAACTTGGCACACAGAGCCCCCATGACCCACTCTACATCCTGATGCTGTTTGGAGGAGGACGGACGATGGATGATGGGACTTCCAGTACCTTCACTCACTTCCTGAAACCACAGCGACACTTATCCAAATACCAAGAAAGACCAAACTTGGCACAGAGAGCCCCCTTGGCCAACTCAACATTCTGGTGAGGTTTGGAGGAGAACAGACTATGGATGATGGGACTTGCAGTACCTAAACTCACTTTCTGAGACCACTGTGACCCTCATCCAATGATTGATCAAGAACAAAACTTGGAACACAGAGCCCCCACGACCCACTCTCCATTCTGGTGCAATTTGGAGGAGGATGGACCACAAATGATGGGATTCGCAGTACCTTCACTAACTTCCTGAGACCACTGCGAGCCATATAAATAACTGATAAAGACCAACCTTGATACACTATTCCTTTCTCAAATAACCCGGGCAGTGCCGGGTCCCAAAGCTAGTTTCAAATAAAAAGCAAAACTAAAGGCCAAAACAATAACAACAAGCGAAAACACCATAGCCTTATTTCTCTATATCAAATGCAGCATTCATGATAATCTACCGATTGCCTGCCTTGATCAATGTTATAGCGCTTTCCATCTGGATCTCATTTTCATTACAGCAGTGGTTCTCAACCTGTGGGTCCCAGATGTTTTGGCCTTCAACTCCCAGAAATCCTAACAGCTGGTAAACAGACTGGGATTTCTAGGAGTTGTAGGCCAAAACACCTGGGGACCCACAAGTTGAGCACCACTGTGTTACAGCATTAAGTATATTGAATTTTCATAAAAGGGACCTTAGAGTGCATCCACACTGCTGCAATGCAACCTGAGCCCTGCCACATGAACAATGGAGGACCTTCTTGCAGCAATGCCAGAAGCACTCCAAGTGGCCAGATACTGGTCAAAGGACATTTAACCAACTACCAAACTCACAAATGTTGTATTTTATCTGTTTGTTTGCTTTGTTCTGTTCGAAATGTAATATAATTGATTGGTTGATCTGACACGACAAATAAATAAATAAGTCCACACTGTAGGGTTTAAGCAGTTTGGCACCACATCTATGACTGTTAAAGTGGTGCCAAATTAATGCCCTGAGTTGAGAAGGACGGGGTAGAAATGTTGGAATTAAAATAATAAAATAAAATAAAATAAATAAATAAATAAAATACATTAATTCTGCAGTGCAGATGCACCCTTCATAGTCCAATTCTTGCTAGGTTTGCATTTGAATACAGAATACATGAAGAAACTGCTTTATCCAAAATTCATCAACATCCACATTAATAATAATAATAATAATAATAATAATAATAATAATAATAATAATAATAATAATTGCATACTGCACATATGGGGACCACCTTGTCAAACATTCATCCACATTAATTATTATTATTATTATTATTATTATTATTATTATTATTATTATAATATTTGCATACTGAATACATGGGGACCACCTTGTCCAAAATTCATCATCATCCACATCATTATTCAAAATTCATCACCATCCAGATAGGGGACATGAGAGATGCCTCCCCGCAGGATTGCAACACATCTGGGCGTCCCCTGGGCAACTTAGTTGTAGACAGCTGATTCTCTCTCACCAGAAGTGAATAGAAATGCTCACATGAACACCTCAGCAATCGAGAGTCCAAAAGTGGCAGGCTAAAAACCGGAACTTCAACCCATGGCTGAAACCGGATGAGAGACTCCCTCCTGGGCACACAGAAGACGGGGCGACTTGGAAGGCAATGAACAGGCTGCACTCTGGCACCACGAGATGCAGAGCCAACCTTTAGAAATGGAGCCACAAAGTGGAGCCCATGACATACGAGTGTGGAGGACAGCAAACCACAGACTACCTACTACAATGCAGCCTGGGCCCTGCCAAATGCACAATGGAGGACCTTCTTACAGCGACACCGGAGGCACTCCAAGTGGCCAGCTACTGGTCTAAGGACATTTAATATAATGCCAAGTTATTTTAAATTTTGTGTGTTTTTTTAATACATCACAACTGTACCTTTAGTTCAACCCTTATTCAATAAATAAATAAATAAAATAAGCATCCACATTATTATTATTATTAATAATAATAATAATATTAATAATAATAATAATTGCATCCTGAACATATGGGGACCACCTTGTCCAAAATTCATCGACATTATTATTATTATTATTATTATTATTATTATTATTATTACATTTATTCACATCCCGCTTTTATCACTCCTTTGCCTTGTTTACTTCCACTAAAGCTTGGAGACACTTGGTTATTTTTGCAAGCGAATGAATCCGAATGCATCATTTAACTTTGGAGGTGGCCTGCAGAGACTTGATCTGCTTTCATCCACATCGGCTGAAATGATGCTCAAATTGCAATTCGTTTCCTCTTCGTTTGCCTCCACCTTCGTAAGGAATGCAAGGCCCAAAGCTTTTCCAAATCAAGATTCAAAACTTCGGGCGGAAAAAACTCCCAACTTTTGCAAAAGTGGGTTTTTCGGAGGAGGAACAACAAAAAACGGAGCAAAAATGAGCCAGAAACCCTTTGAGATGACTCAAAGTTGCCGTTAATTAACTTGTAATTAACTCATCAAGACCAGGCATGCAAACCCTCCTTTAAGGCAAGCTGCAATTAGGAAAGAATGTGTAAATGCAACCATGCAAAAAAAAAAAAAAAAAAAAAGACAAAGGGTGCATTCACACTGTTGGACTTAATACAGTTTGATGCCACTTTAATTGCCCTGGCTACATGTTATGCAAGTTGTATCAACCTGCATTCGTTCTGCACTGAAAAAAGCCATAAAGCAAGTTAAATGACTTACTGAGGGTGACCGTCTCATTGATGCGGAAGCTGCAAAGGACGCGGTCCACGTTCCGCGCATGACGGAACCCGTTTCCGGTCACAACAACCTGGAACGATTCTGCAAATATACACACACACAAATAATTATTATTGTTTGCAGTAGTTTGACTAATGCAAAAAATTAAGGAAAAATAGGACTCGCTTGTATCCCGAGGGACATGTGTGTTAATAAAGGCACAACACAAATTAGCGGGTTTGTTTTCGTCGTTACGGCAACTCTAAAGTGAATCCATTCCTGGGTTTTCGAGGCTGAGAGTGCAACTTGGTCAACCCATGGATTCCATAGAAAGGTAAGGATATATATATAAGATCTGCATAACTACACACTACAAACTCCCCTGCAATATTAGTATTATTATGTTATATTATTTATTATTATCTAATAGATAATTATTGTATATTATTATTTATTATAATTCTATTTATTTCTCTCCTGCCTTTCTCCCCATAGGGACTCAAGGGGACCAACAATCCTATGACACAGCGTAACACGGTTTTAAATAAGGCAACTACTAACATTATGAAAAAAAAACCCCAATTAACTATTTGTTAAAATAAAATCTATATAAATAAAAATGTAATGTTCGTTTGTGGGATTAACAGAACTCAAAAACCACTGGACAAACTGACACCAAATTTGGACACAAGACACCTAACAACCCAATGTATGCCCTTCACTCAAAAAAATTGATTTTGCCATTTGGAGTTGTAGTTGTTGGGATTTATAGTTCACCTACAATCAAAGAGAATTCTGAACCCCACCAACGATGGAATTGAACCAAACTTGGCACACAGTTCTCCCATGACCAACGAAAAATATTGGAAGGGTTTGGTGGGCAGTGTCCTTTGGTTTTGGAGCTGTAGTTCACCTACATCTAGAGATCATTGTGGACTCAAACAATGATGGATCTGGACCAAATTCTACACGAATACTCAATATGCCCAAATGTGAACACTGGTGGAGTTTGAGGAAAATAGAATCTTGCCAGCTCCACTGGCTGCCAGTCCACTTCCAAGCACAATTCAAAGTGCTAGTCTTGGCCTATAAAGCCCTATATGATTCTGGCCCAGTTTAACTGGCACAACAGGGAGGTGATGTGCTCCCTGTATATTTCCAAACGTATCTCCCTCTATGTCCCGCCTCGTAGTTTAAGGTCGTTCGGGGAGGACTGAGAGGTCCTGCCAGCCTCGCAAGTGCGCTTGCCAGGAACGAGGGGCAGGGCCTTCTCGGCGGTGGCCCCACGCCTGTAGAACTCACTCCCCAGTGAGATCAGGTCAGCTTCTTCCCTCCTTTCTTTTAGGAAGGTTAAATCATGGCTTTGGGACCAGGCCTTTGGACAGCAAGCATGACAGCACCTTAGATGTTGAACAGGACTGAAACTTGTTGACAATGTTTTAACGTGTTTTTAACTTAATGTTTTATTTACTGTTTTAAACTGATGCTATTTGTGTTTATATTTGTATTATATTGAGGCTTCGAATTGTGGCCGGTTTGTAAGCTGCCCTGAGTCCCCCCTCGTGGATTGAGAAGGGCGGGATAGAAATATTGGAAATAAATAAATAAATAATAAACCCAGACCATTCCTGTCTAGAACATGCTAACTTAGAGCCCAGTGACCTAGAACATGAATTTAGAGAACAAAGAAGATTCTTTGTGCGGCGATCCGAGAAGAGCTGGGGAAAGAGTTCTTCTAGCCTAGATGCTGATCTAGAACACACCAACCTAGACCACAATGGCATAGAACTTAACCTCAAACAGAATATTCTTCATATGGTGGTCCGAAAAGAAAGCTGAGGAAAGTGCTCTACTCAGAACCTTCTAACCTAGAGCCTTCTGGTCTAGAGCCCCATGACCTAGAACACTCCAACTTAGATCATTATAACCTAAAACAAAAAAAGATTCTTTGTGTGTCAATCCAAAAAGAAGAGCTGTGGAAAGGGCTCTTCTAGCTTATAACCTTCAAACCTAGAGACCTGGTCTAAAACACTCTCACCTAGAGCACCCAACCTAAAATCTCTTAACAATAAATGTTCATTTTGTTTTGTACTATAATTTGATATGTTACTTATTTTGTTTTATGTTTACTGTGTTTTTATGACTGTAAGCTGCTTTGAGTCCCTTGTTGGGAGATGGGGCGGGATATAAATAAAGATTATTATTATTATTATTATTATTATTATTAAATGACCAACTGAAAATATTGGAAGGGTTTCTATCCTGCCTTTCCCCCCCAATAGGAACTCAGGGCGACTAGAAAGTCTCCTTCGGGAGACTTAAAGCTGGGTATAAATATAATAATAAGCCGGTCTGAGTCCCTCTACAGAGGTTGAGAAGATCGGGATATAAAAGTTTTAAATAAGAAATTAAATAATAATAACAACAACAACAACAACAACAATAACAATAATAATAAGAATCTGAAGAAATAACCTAATAAAAATTTAAAATACGGCAAATAACATTTTTTTAAAAAGAAAAACACAATTACATATTTGTGAATGGATATAAGGTTAAAATAAGCACAATTATTTTTAGCAACATTGGGCAATGTGTGCTAATGCAGGCAGGGAGCCATCCTAAAATCTTGCTATAATATAAAATATTATTAAAATACTAGCCATCCCCTGCCACGCGTTGCTGTGGCCCAGTCTGTTGATCTGGAAAATAAAGTAATGAGAAAGTATTGGTTTCTAATATATGTAATTTCTTTATGCTTGTTGGTAAACAGTATTTCTTGTTGTTTCTTTGTCAGTGTTGATGTGGAGATTGTCTGGTTTGCCTACTCTAGAACATGCAATGTATAATTGTCCTTCTTTAGGGGTCCCTATCAAATCTATGATATTATATCTCTCTGTGTGTGAATCATATATATCTATATCTATGGCTGGATGGCTCTTTGTCAGGAGGGCTTTTGATTACGTTTTCTTGCCCTGGTGAAGGGAGTTGGACTGGATGGCCTTAAGTATTTTCTGTTGTGTGGGAAGTTTGCCCCAATTCTGTCGTTGGTGGGGTTCAGAATGCTCTTTGATTGTAGGTGAACTGTGAATCCCAGTGACTACAACTCCCAAATGTCAAGATCTATTTTCCCCAAACTCCATCTGTGTTCATATTTGGGCGTATTGAGTGCCTGTGCCAAGTTTGTTTGAGATCCATCATTGTTTGAGTCCACAGTGCTCTCTGGATGTAGGTGAACTACAACTCCCAAACTTCCAAAATCCCAAAGAAGCGACTTGCAGTTTCTCAGGTTGCTCCTGACACGACAAAACTCCCAAACTCAAGGTCAGTGCCCACCAAACCCTTCTGTTGTTTTCTGTTGGTCATAGGAGTTCTGTGTGCCAAGTTTGGTTCAATTCTATGATGCTATTTGATTGTAGGTGAAATATAAATCCCAGCAACTACAAGTCTCTATCTATCTATCTATCTTCTATCTATATCTATGGCTGGATGGCTCTTTGTCAGGAGGACTTTGATTATGTTTTCTTGCCCTGATGAAGGGAGTTGGACTGGATGGCCTTAAGTATTTTCTGTTGGTCATGGGGTCCTGTGTGGGAAGTTTGCCCCGATTCTGTCGTTGGTGGGGTTCAGAATGCTCTTTGATTGTAGGTGAACTGTGAATCCCAGTGACTACAACTCCCAAATGTCAAGGTCTATTTCCCCCAAACTCCATCTGTGTTCATATTTGGGCGTATTGAGTGCCTGTGCCAAGTTTGTTTGAGATCCATCATTGTTTGAGTCCACAGTGCTCTCTGGATGTAGGTGAACTACAACTCCCAAACTCAAGGTCAATGCCCACCAAACCCTTCTAGTGTTTTCTGTTGGTCATGGAAGTCCTGTGTGCCACGTTTGGTTCAATGCCATAACTGGTGGAGTTCAGAATGCTCTTTGATTGTAGGTGAACTATAAATCCCAGCAACTACAACTCCCAGATGACAAAATCATAATTTTTTGAGTGATGGTCACTCCTTGAGTTGTGAGACGTTTTGTTGCCAAATTTGGTGTGGTTTCATTCATTGGTTCTTTTGTTTTTAAGATATTCATTATGCACAGAGCATTTATATATATATAGATTATTAAAATATGTTATTAAAATATCCTAAGAAGGGCATGCCTCAAAGAGGACACGATTATAATGGCGTGGATGCAAATTGCAAGGAAATCTATAGGTCTGGCTCTTCCTACGGGGCTTTGCTGGAATGCATGCATTTCATTCTGCTGTTTGCATCGCTTTAGGCTGAGGAAGAAAAGCAGCAAACCCAGCAAACGGAATTAAAACGCATTCCAGCACAGGCTCCTCCTTTGCAGCTGGACATGAATGGACGGAGCCAGACAAACGGAGCCATTTGGTAAATGCATTTGGAAACCCATAAATGTATTTATTCAGATTAGCTTTGCCCTCAACTTCGTCCTCTGAGAGAGTGAACAACTGGGAGATGTAGTTTGCCAAGGTCTAGAGCAGTGTTTCTCAACCTGGGGGTTGGGACCCCTGAAGGGGTCGCGAGGGGGTGTCAAAGGGGTCGCCAAAGACCATAAGAAAACACAGTATTTTCTGATGGTCATGGGGATTCCATGTGGGAAGTTTGAGCCAATTCTATCGTTGGTGGAGTTCAGAATGTTCTTTGATTGTAATGAACTATAAATCCCAGCAACTACAACTCCCAAATGTCAAGGTCTATTTTCCCCAGACTCCACCAGTGTTCACATTTGGGCATATTGAGTATTCATGCCAAGTTTGGTCCAGATCCACCATTGCATGAGTCCACAGTGCTCTCTGGATATAGGTGAACTACAACTCCCAAACTCAAGGTCAATGCCCATCAAACCCTTCCAGTGTTTTCCATTGGTCATGGGAGCCAAGTTTGGTTCAAATCCATCGCTGGTGGAGTTCAGAATGCTCTTTGATTATAAGTGAACTATAAATCCCAGCAACTACAACTCCCAAATTACAAAATCATCTCCCAACCCCACTAGCATTCACATTTGGGTGTATTGGGTATTTGTGCCCAGTTTGGTCCAGTGAATGAAAATGCATCCTGCATATCTGATATTTACATTATGATTTATAACACTTGTAAAATGACAGTTATGAAGTGGCAATGAAAACAATATTATGGTTGGGGGTCACCACAACATGAGGGACTGTATTAAGGGGTCACGGCATTAGGAAGGCTGAGAACCACTGGTCTAGAGCCTTTTATGCCAAACTACAACTCCCAGAATCCCCTAGCATGGGAGTCATGGCAGTTAAAAGTGATGGTGCCAAAAAGCATTCATTACATATGACCGCATTTCCTTTTATGAACCTACACGATCCCTTTGATCTTCCAGATCATGCGACTTGTGGGGACGAGGGAGAGGGCCTTCTCTGTGGTGGCCCCTTGGCTCTGGAATTCGCTCCCCAGAGAAATTAAGCAAGCCCCCACTCTGGCAGTCTTTAGGAAGAACTTGAAAACTTGGCTGTTCCAGTGTGCCTTCAAGGAATTATTAACTGAACTATAACCTCTGATCCGAACAAATCCTGCAAATAATTGTCCTCGAAAGCACTTTATTTTCTTCCTACTAGTGCAATTAAATCCTACCTGATCCCGTCCAGATACAATGCATTTCCTCCTCATCCAGTGTTTTCAAAAATTTTAATCCTTGCTATCAGCCCTGCCCACTGTCATTTATTTTCTTGTGTTTAATTATTATGATTTTATATTGCTGATGTTTATTTATATTGTGTCTTGTATTTTATTTTTACATTTTTACTGCTGTTGTACGTTATTTATTTGCATTATTGTATTGTTGGGCTTGGAATCATGTATGCCGCCCCGAGTCCCCTTGGAGAGATGGTGGCGGGGTATAAATAAAGATTATTATTATTATTATTTAATAGTAATTATAATAATTTGCATAGACCCTGGCACAAACCAGTCAAGGTGGTCCCAGTGGTGATTGGCACACTGGGTACAGTGCCTAAAGACCTTGGCCTGCACTTAAATACAATCGGCGCTGACAAAATTACCATCTGCCAGCTGCAGAAGGCCACCTTACTGGGATCTGCACGCATTATTCGCCGATACATCACACAGTCCTAGACATTTGGGAAGTGTCCGATGTGTGAACCAATTCAACAGCCAGCAGAGTATCTGCTGTGGACTCATCTTGTTGTGTTTCAAATAATAATAATAATAATAATAATAACAATAATAATAATATGGATGTGGATGAATTTTGGACAAGGTGGTCCCCATGTATTTAGTATTCTATTTTATTATCAATAATAACGGCAATAATAATATGGATGTGGATGAATTTTGGACAAGGTGGTCCCCATGTATTCAGTATGCCATTAATAATAACAAATAATAATAATAATAATAATAATAATAATAATAATAATAATAATAATAATTGGAAAAGCTGACACAATAAGAGAATTTAAAGATTGAACTGCAAGCCAGTCAGGGTGGTCCCAGTGGTGATCGGCACACTGGGTGCAGTGCCTAAAGACCTTGGCCTGTACTTAAACACAATTGGTGCTGACAAAATTACCATCTGCCAGTTGCAGAAGGCCACCTTACTGGGATCTGCATGCATTATTCACACAGACAGTTCAACAGCCAGCAGTGTCTGCTGTGGACTCAACTTGTTGTGTTTCAAATAATAATAATAATAATAATAATAATAATAATAATAATAATACCAGGTGGATCTTGGAAAACTACAACTCCCAGGATCCCACAGCAGTTGAAGCGGTGCCAAATGCATCCTATACTGTAATGCACTGCCTCTCATTGCATAATCTGTTCAGAAAGGGTTTGCCTCTGCCTTCCTCCGAGGCCGAGAGAGTGTGACTGGGACAAGGGGATTTGAACCCAGCTCTTTCAGTAGAGAATATATACAGGCTCCAATTGGCTAGCATGGAGTATGGCCCCACTCTCTCCTTTTCATGGCAACGAATGGACTTCGAACGGCAAAAACATCCACATCCTGGTCGTTCCGACAGTCTTCCTGGCCTCAATTTGAAGACAATCCTAATATACATCCATCTGAAATGACACTCATATCTATAGGATCTCCCTATGGGGCTTGGCTGAAATGCATGCATTCATTTTGCCATTTCCACTGCTTTCGGTTGAGGAAGAAAAGGAGCAACCCAGCAAACGGAATTAAGATGCATTCCAGCCAAGGCTCCTTCCTCCTTTGCAGCTGTGCGTGAATGCGCAGAGCCAGACAGATCGAAAAGCGCCTTTGCAACGGAGAGTGACCCCAGTTTTGTGCTGAGTTTGCAATTTGCACCACTTTGCTTCTCATGGGCCTCAAGGGATCTCGATGGAGAAGGATTCAAGTCGGTTCAGGAATCTGGGCTCCGCTCCAAGCCTCAATTGCTTTCATCCCAAAAGGATAAACTGCACAAAAACCAGGCGGAATCTGTCTGGGTCGGCCATCCGTGCAAAAGAGAACAAGAGTTGCAGGCTGTGCACATTTCACAGACAGATGTGGGTGCGTCTGCACTGTTGATTTAACCCAGTTTGACCCCACTTGGCCAATGCTACAGAATCCTAGGAGTTGTTGTTTTGGACCAAGGAAATAATGTTACCTAAATCTTATCTATCTAGTTCGACTTGCAGGAAACCATAGTATTTATTTTGCAAAGTTTCCAAATGTGCTTTTAAAACTCTGAATATGGTCTGATGGATTTTAACTGTGATTTCTTTTCGTGCTGTTTGTGTTTACTTCGTTTTTAATGTTTGCATTTTTATATTTTTAAATTGTATGCTAATGCTTTTAGGTCAAGCAGCTTTTGAGTTTCCTTTGGGGAGATAAAGCAGGGTATAAATAAAAATAAATTACTACTATTAAATAATAATATAATAATATAAAATAATAATAATACTATATTTTTAAATTGTATGCTACTGTCAAGCAGCTTTGAGTCCCCTTTGGGGAGATAAAGCGGGGCATAAATAACAATAATAATATATTATTATAATATAATATAATATAATATAATATAATATAATATAATATAATAATAGAAAATTATTATTATTATTATTATTATTATTATTATTATTAGAAATTGTATACTAACGTTTTCTCCCCTATGAACCATCAAGATTATTAAGATCATCTGGAGAGGCCCTGCTCTCGGTCCCATCGGCCTCGCAAGCGCGTCTGGTGGGGACGAGGGACAGGGCCTTCTCAGTGGTGGCCCCGCAACTCTGGAACTCTCTCCCACTGGAGATCAGAACCGCCCCTTCTATCCTGGCATTCAGGAAACAGGTGAAGACGTAGTTATGGAGACAGGCATTCGATGAGTGAGCCAACACCCTGAGATATGGATGGAAGATGATGTACAATCGATTTTAGCATGAGGACCGACCATTGTAGTTATTGAATATATTTGCTGTTTTAATGTGTTATTGTAATATGAATTATGTTGTTTTACTGACTGTATGTGATTTTATGGTTGGAAACCGGTCTGAGTACCTCAAAAGAGGTGAGAAGGTTGGTATACAAAACTTTTAAATAAATAAATAAATAAATAAATAAATAAATAAATAAATAAATAAATGTCAAGCTGATTTGAGTCCCATTTGGGGAGAAAAAGCGGCCAATAAATAATAACAATAAAAATATAAAATAATATTTTTAAATTGGATGCTAATGCTTTTATGTCAAGCATTTTGAGTCTCCTTTGGGGAGATGAAGTGGGGCATGAATAATAATAATAACAACAATAATAATGATGATGATAATAATAATATATCTTTAGTATTAATAAAGTATTTAGTATTTAGTAATAATAGTATTATTATTTGCTGTGACATACTGTGTGTTTTTGTGTCAGTAAAATAATAATAATAATAATAACAATAATAAATAATATTTTAAATTGTGTACTAATGCTTTTATGTCAACCTGTTTTGAGTCTCCTTTGGAGAGATAAATTATTATTATTACTATTATATAATATTATAATATAAAATAATAATATATATTTAAACTGAATACTAATATTTTTATTTCAACCTGCTTTGAGTCTCCTTTGGGGAGATAAATCTGACTATAAATAATAATAATAATAATAATAATAATAATAATAATAATAATAATAAAAAATAATAATAATGTGAAAAATGTCAGGAAAACGTGCTTTACTGTGTTGTTTAGAAAACTAGAGCCAAGGTGGTTCAGGTGATGTCAAATCAGATTAATTCTAGAGTGTAGATGCATCCCAAAACATGGGTTTCTGTGAGGCTGAGAGTGTGTGACCTGCCCAAGTTTACCCATTGAGTTTCCATGGCTGAGCAGGGATTTGAATCAAGAAGTAGAAACAAGACAGAGTCTTATATTAATTCTTGCTTCAATAGATGTATTAGGGCTTCTTTTTGGGGTCCGACTTCTTTTTGGGGTCAGGCTTATTTTTCCATATCAATTTTTGCAACGAACCGGAACCAGAACTCATTTCCGAAGCAAGACTTCTATCCCGAGCATCCCCAAAAATAAGGCTAGGGTTTATTTCAGGGAAAACAGGTAAATGAATTTGGAAACAAGTAAACAAACACATTTATTCAGAAGGGATTTGCCCTTGCCTTCCTTCCTCCTCCAAGGCTGAGAGTGTGTGACTGACATAGCTCCATGCAATGGAACAACTGGGAGATGTAGTTTTCCCAAGGACTTTTCTGCCTCAAAAATGTTTATGTAGGCTTCCACTTTCAGTGAAACTCTGCCCACAATCCAAGCATTTATAGGGTTTCTCCACAGTGTGAATCCAGATGTGCACTCCAAGCAAAGCTCTGCCCACACTTCAGGCATTTATAGGGTTTCTCCCCAGTTTGGGTCCTTTGATATGAACGCAGACTTTCACTCCAAGTGAAGCTCTTTCCATACTCAACACATTTATAGGGTTTCTCCTCCATGTCAACTCTCAGGAACCCACAGCATGGGGACCACGGCATGTAAAAGTGGCATCTGTTCCGCAATGTAGAATCAGGCAGACCTTGGAAAACTACAAATCCCATGCTATGTATACTGCCGCTCCACTATCGTCTTTTCACAGCAACAAAATGAGGTCAAAATGGGCTTCGAACAGCAAAAAAAATCCACATCCTGGCCTCAATTGGAAGACATTCCTAATATAGATCAACTTGAACTCAGATCAGACCAGCAGATATGGAAATAAAATGGAGTTATTATATTTAGCAGCATTTCCCTGCCAAAATTCCATCTGGAAATACCCAAAAGAGGGTTGGAAATCCACTGAGAAAATGAAGTTCTATGGAGTTTAAATCACTCACCTCCTGCGCAGATTCGAGATGGTTCTGCAGCCAGAATCTCAATGCAAGATTTCTTCAGGATCTAGCAAGCACGGGAAATAATTATTAACAACAAAATATAATAATATAATAATAATAATAATATACTATCATATAATACTAACAGTAACAACAATAATGTACTACAATATAATAAAAATAATAATATACTAAAATATAATAGTGATAATAAGATCTTTGTTTAAGACCTAGTAAGCAGAAAAAATAAAAACAACAAAATATATAAATGTAATAATCATATACTATAGTAACTGTAACAACGACAATGTACTACAATAATAATACCAATAATAATAATAAACTAAAATATAATAATAATTCTACAATAGAACAATATACTAAATAATATACGACTATATAACAATAATAATATATTTAATATAATAATAGTTATAATAATAATATACTAAAATATAATAGTGATAATATCTTTCTTTAAACCAAGTAAGCAGAAAAAATAAAAACAACAAAATATATAAATGTAATAATCATATACTATAGTAACTGTAACAATGACAATGTACTACAATAATAATAATAATAATAACAAAACAATATACTAAAATATAATAATAATTCTACAATAGAACAATATACTAAATAATAATAATATACGACTATATAATAACAACAATAATATATTAAATATAATACTAGTTATAATAATAATATACTAAAATATAATAGTGATAATAAGATCTTACTTTAAGACCTAGTAAGCAGAAAAAATAAAGACAACAATAAAATATATTAATGTAATAATCATATACTATAGCAACGGTAACAACAACAATGTCCTACAATAATAATAACAATAACAACAATAATATATTAAAATATAATAATAATTCTACAGTAGAACAACAATATACTAAATAATAATATATTACTATATAAATCCTTTGGCCACCATCAATATTTTGCAGAAGTCATACAATTACGTGTGAAAAAGATCTTGGAGTCCTCGTGGACAACAAGTTAAACGTGAGCCAACAATGTGATGTGGCGGCAAAAAAAGCCAATGGGATTTTGGCCTGCATCAATAGGAGCATAGTGTCTAGATCTAAGGAAGTAATGCTACCCCTCTATTCTGCTTTGGTTAGACCACATCTGGAATATTGTGTCCAATTCTGGGCACCTCAATTCAAGAGAGATATTGACAAGCTGGAATGTGTCCAGAGGAGGGCGACTAAAATGATCAAGGGTCTGGAGAACAAGCCCTATGAGGAGCTTTGGGAGCTGGGCTGTTTAGCCTGAAGAAGAGAAGGCTGAGAGGAGATATGATAGCCATGTATAAATATGTGAGAGGAAGCCACAGAGGAGGGAGCAAGCTTGTTTTCTGCTGCCCTGGAGACTAGGACGCGGAACAATGGCTTCAAACTACAAGAGAGGAGATTCCATCTGAACATTAGGAAGAACTTCCTGACTGTGAGAGCCGTTCAGCAGTGGAACTCTCTGCCCCGGAGTGTGGTGGAGGCTCCTTCTTTGGAAGCTTTTAAGCAGAGGCTGGACGGCCATTTGTCAGGGGTGATTTGAATGCAATATTCCTGCTTCTTGGCAGGGGGTTGGACTGGATGTCCCATGAGGTCTCTTCCAACTCTTTGATTCTATGATTCTATGATTCTATGAATTAATTTTGCAAAAAGTCACATAAACAGGGTTGTTGCAGGTTTTTCAAGCTATATGGCCATGTTCTAGAAGCATTCTCTCCTGACATTTCACCTGAATCTATGGCAGAGGTCTGAGGATGCTTGCAATAGATGCAGTTGAAACGTCAAGGGAGAATGCTTCTAGAACATGGCCATATAGTCCAATAAACCTACAACAACCTAGTGATTACAGCCATGAAAGCCTTCGACATACAGTCATATATACAATTTTGTAAAACTCATACAATAATTATGCAATCATACATACAATTTTGCAAAGTCATATATACAATTTTGCAATTTTGCAAAATTCACAGTCATCCATACAATTTTGCAAAGTGAGACAATGATTTTGCAAAAGTCATACAATTTTGCAGTCATACCTACAATGTTGCAAAGTGAAACAATTTTGCAAAATTCATACAATTAATTTTTCCAAAATTCATAGAATTTTGCAAAAAAGTCCCGCAATTCATGCATATTTATTAAGAACTACTTACGGAGTCGATGATGCCCTGGAGAGCTTCGAAGCCGTCATTGACGGGGAAAACGTGGTCCTTGCTGTCGGCGATCCGGGCCAGCTGAAGAAGATGCAAAAAAGGGATGCAAAAGTGAGTTAGCAAATACTGTCTTTTGGAAGCCCCAGAATTAACTCCCGGAGATGCTGTATTTAACTAGAAGTCCTCCATTTCAATACAGTTCATTATTATTATTATTATTATTATTATTATTATTATTATTATTATTACTATTACTACAATCCTCCTCCTCCATTTCTTCCAGGACAGTTATTGTGATGGTTGTTGTTACCGTTGCTATTATCGTCATCGTTATTCTCCCAATATTAGGATCCAAAGCAATTCTACTACTACTAATAACAATAACAATAATAATCTGTGTAGTATCAAGAAACCTATCTGGCACAGATATGGGGATCCTCCATTTCAATACATTTTGTTACTGTTGTTATCATCATCATCATCATCATCATCATCATCATCATCATTCATTTCTTCCAGGACAATTGCTGTGGTTGTTGTTATTCTTATTATTATCATAGTTATCAACAACCTGTTTTTAACCAGGATTAGGATTCAAAGCATTATTATTATTATTATTATTATTATTATTATTATTATTATTATTAGAAACACAACAAGGTAAGTCCACAGCAAACAACATCGCTCTGCTGACTGTTGTATTGGATCACACGTCAGACACCAAGTATCTAGGACTGTGTAATACATGCAGATCCCAGTAAGGTGGCCTTCTGCAGTTGGCAGATGGTAATTTTGTCAGCGCCGATTGTGTTTAAGTGCAGGCCAAGGTCTTTAGGCACTGCACCCAGTGTGTCGATCGCCACTGCGACCACCCTGACTGGCTTGCAGTTCGATCTTTAAATCCTCATATCATGTCAGCTTTTCTAGTTGTTATTATTATTATTAGTAGTAGTAGTATTAGTATTATTAGTATTATTATCATCATCATCATGTGTAGTATCCAGGTACGTCTCTGTCCCAGATATGGGGGTCCTCCATTTCAACAACTCCAGGACAGTTGTTGTTATCCTGTTTTTCTCCTAGGATTAGGATCCAAAGCAGTGCTATTATTATTATTATTATTATTATTATTATTATTATTATTATTATTATTTTGTGTAATAACCAAGAACGTATCCACCACAGATAAAATGGATTTACACTGCCATATAATCCAGATCAGGCCTGGGCAAACTTCTGATCCAGATGATAAGATTTGAACTGGATTATATGAGTCTACACTGCCATATAGTAAAGGTAAAGATTTTCCCAACATTAAATCTAGTTGTGTCCGACTCTGGGTGCTCATCTCCATTTCTAAGCCAAAGAGCTGGCATTGTCCATAGACACCTCCAAGGTTATGTGGCCACTGGCATGAGTTCATGGAGCGCCGTTACCTTCCCACAGGAGTGGTACCTATTGATCTATTCACATTTGCATGTTTTCGAACTGCTAGGTGGGCAGAAGCTGGGGTTAACAGCAAGTTCGGCAGCTCAGCAGTTTAATCTACTGCGCTATTGTGGGATCGACACTGCCATATAATCCAGGTCAAAGCAGATCATCTGGATTCAGAAACTGGATTATATGGCAGCGGAGAACAACTTCCTATGCCTTTGCTTTAGGCTAAAAACAAAGAATTAATTTTGCAAAAGTCACATACAAATTTTGCAAAAACTGATGCAATTAATTTTGCAAACATTTTGTGCATTTTTGTGCATTTCAGGTCTTGGAATGGCCATTCCTTTGCACTACAAAGCCCAGCATTCCAAATGGGAGGAAGGGGATTTGAGGAACTGCAGTCCAAAGAACCTAGACCCCGACACTTTGCATTTGCAAAACTGAGCAAAACCGTCTCGCCTTTTCGTGCCACAACTTGATTCTCGCTTACGATCAAAGCAATGAGTCAAGCTCCTCTCCCTTAAAAGCTATTTTTAGTGCAAATTTAGACATGACGCATGAGACATTTATCTAAAAGCATCTTTTCTTAATAAATGAAAGGAGGTTACCTGCGTTTCATTGAAATCTTTCACTCCGACGCAGTAAACCGTTGCTCCCAGTTCCCTGGATCGGTTGGCCTGAAACGGAAGGATGTGGAGCAAAAGCAGATAGATAGATAAGATAGATAGATAGATAGATAGATAGATAAAGTATTTTGAGTGTCAGAATGGTGCCTCCTTTTAAAGCAGATGTGAAAATAATATTCACTGACTTGAACCCATCCACCTGCCAGTTTTCAAAATGCATGCATGGGTGCATCTTCATTGCAAAAATTAATGCAGTTTGAAACCACTATAAACCGCCAAGGCTCAAGCCTATGGAACCCTGAATTAATACATCTTGACGCAGCTTTCACTACTAACAGAATAATAATGGGATTTGTAGTTTGGCACTATTTGGAAGAGGACCTTAGAAAACTACAACTCCCAATGTCCCACTGCATTGAGCTGTGGCTGTTAAAGTAGCATTAAACTGCACTGATTTTTGCAATGTAGACGCAACCAGGAATGCATTGACTCACTTGAACTATAGTTCCCAAACATATTATTATTATTATTATTATTATTATTATTATTATTTTCCAGGTTTTTTCCTAACATAGGGATCAAAGGCAGCTAATGATAGGTATAAAACAATGTCAATTAAAAACAAGCAAATGCATTCAAATGTAAACATAAAAACAAAACAATCGCATGTATCTTTAAAACTGTTAAAACATTCAGATATTGAATTAAGACAGAATTACTCCCAAAATTCTCAATTTCATGACATTTTCCCTTCGCATTACGGACTGTGCTCTTTTATATTTACATCTAATGTATAACCTATATCTGCTGCCTTTTCAGTGGGAATAGGAAATGTCGGATTATTTTCTTAATGCAATATGAAAACGAGTGACAAATAATTATAATTTGCATGGAGCCCTCTTGTTTCGGCAGGACTGCTGACCGACAGGTCGAGGTTCGATTCCGGGGAGAGTGAGTTGAGCTCCCTCTGTCAGCTCCAGCTCCCCATGCGAGGACATGAGAGAAGCCTCCCACAAGGATGTAAAACATCAAACATATGGGCAACGTCCCCTGGGCAGAGTCCTTGCAGACGGCCAATTCGCTCACACTAGAAGCGACTTGCAGTTTCTCAAGTCGCTCCTGACATGACAAAAACAAATTATTTATATCTCTGTGCAAGTCGCTTCTCAAGTTGCTCCTCTCTCTCTCTCTCTCTCTCTCTCACACACACACACACAGACAGACACACACCACACACAAATCTCTGTGCAAATTCTGGGTTGCCCAAGGTCACCAATGTCTATTTCAACAGATATTTAATAATAATAATAATAATAATAATAATAATAATAATAATAATAATAATATCTTTATTTATACCCCGCCACCATCTCCCCAAAGGGGACGCAGGGTGGCTAACATGAGGCCAAGCCCAAGAATTACAATACAGCAAAGTAAAAAACAACAAACAAATAATAACATCAAAATAAAATGCAAACAATAACAAGTATACAATAAGCAAACGCAACATAAAATGGTAGAAGAATAAAAACAGAGTGGGTGGGTCAAATGCATAGGATAAAATTGATAATACATTAAATTATTATTATTAATAGTAATAGCAGCATCTCCGTTCACATTCTGAGTCACCCAAGGTCCATCTCAACATATTATTATTATTATTATTATTATTATTACTACTATATATTAACTTATTATCATCATTATCATTATTTGCATATCTATGCAAGTTCTGGGTTGCCCAAGGTCACCCAATGTCCATTTCAACACATTTTAAATAATAATAATAATAATAATAATAATAATAATAATAATAATAATAAATATTACATTATTGTTTTTAATTATTAGTATCTCTGTAGATATGCATTCAGGAAGGCAGGCATTTGGAGGTCCTTCTGGGGTGAATTTTGGGTTGTTTTCCATGCATTTGCGGAACTTCTAGTGCTCAACATGTGGATCCCCAGGTGTTTTGGCCTACAACTCCCAGAAATCCCAGCCAGCTTACCAGAACCACTGTTCTAGATGGTTTTGAAAGCAAGGATTTGAACCCAGGGTCCAATGCTCAAAAACAATTGTTCCCAGCGGCCTCTTTCCCTTCCAAATGTGTTTATCCACAAAACAAAGGCCTCACTTGGATTATCTCTCCATGCACTGAACCCGATGTTTACCCAACCAGTCTGGGCAGTAATCCCTTTGTTTTGCCCCAAATCTCTCCAAAGAGATCAAAGCTGGAGGAACGTGCCAATTTTGACCACCAAACAGACAGACAGACAGACCCAGACATCATATTTAAAGGTGCAAAAATATTGCTTTCTTCCTCTCCTCTTGCCCCAAGGCAAACCAAGGCACATGAATGACACACAATGCAATGCGCTTTGTGGCCATTTTTGAACTGCTGTTCTCAATGTTGTCGTCTTGCATATACACATGAGTTGCAAACTTGGTCATGCAGTGCCCTGGGATCATGCGCAACCGCTTGACCTGGAAAGCCCCACCACCTGGGGGGCCTGGCAAACATCATGGTAGAAACGCCAACCTCCAGGGCCTTGGGAACACTCAGATCAAAGAATGGCAAGGCTGCAAAGGTGGGCTTTGGGGGTCATTGGAGGCCATTCGTGTCTGTATACAGGACGGCTCAGAGCAGCTTATGAGGTCATAACTATCAAGAAGGGTCCCAGCCATAGTTAAAGATCATCATCATAATCATAATGAGGAGGAGGAGGTGAAGGGGAAAAAGAAGGAGGGAAGGGAAAAGAAGGGGGAAGGGGAGGATGAAGTAAGGAGAGAAAGGGAGAAGGAGATGGCGAAGGGGAGAGGAAGGAAGGAAGGAAAAGAAGGGGAAGGGAGTCAAGGAGGGAAGGGGAGGAAGGAGAGAAGGGGAAGGGAGAAGGGAAGGGTAAGGAGGGAAGGGGAGGAGAAGGGGAAAGGGAGAAGGGGAAGAGGGAAGGGGAAGGAGGAGAGAAGGGGAAAGGGAGAAGGGGAAGGAGTCAAAGAGGAAAAAGGAAGGGGAGGGGTAAGGAGGGAAGGAAAGAAGGGGAAGGAGTCAAGTAGGGAAGGTGGGAAGGGGAAAGGGAAGGAGAGAAGGAGGGAAGGAGAAAGGGAAGGAGAAGAAGGCGTCAGGGAGGGAAGGGGAAAGAGAAGTAGGGAAGGTTAAGGAGGGAAGGGGAAGGAGGAGAGAAGGGGAAAGGGAGAAGGGGAAGGAGTCAAAGAGGAAAAAGGAAGGGGAGGGGTAAGGAGGGAAGGAAAGAAGGGGAAGGAGTCAAGTAGGGAAGGTGGGAAGGGGAAAGGGAAGGAGAGAAGGAGGGAAGGAGAAAGGGAAGGAGAAGAAGGGGTCAGGGAGGGAAGGGGAAAGAGAAGTAGGGAAGGTTAAGGAGGGAAGGGGAAGGAGGAGAGAAGGGGAAAGGGAGAAGGGGAAGGAGTCAAAGAGGAAAAAGGAAGGGGAGGGGTAAGGAGGGAAGGAAAGAAGGGGAAGGAGTCAAGTAGGGAAGGTGGGAAGGGGAAAGGGAAGGAGAGAAGGAGGGAAGGAGAAAGGGAAGGAGAAGAAGGGGTCAGGGAGGGAAGGGGAAAGAGAAGTAGGGAAGGTTAAGGAGGGAAGGGGAAGGAGGAGAGAAGGGGAAAGGGAGAAGTGGAAGGAGTCAAAGAGGAAAAAGGAAGGGGAGGGGTAAGGAGGGAAGGAAAGAAGGGGAAGGAGTCAAGTAGGGAAGGTGGGAAGGGGAAAGGGAAGGAGAGAAGGAGGGAAGGAGAAAGGGAAGGAGAAGAAGGGGTCAGGGAGGGAAGGGGAAAGAGAAGTAGGGAAGGTTAAGGAGGGAAGGGGAAGGAGGAGAGAAGGGGAAAGGGAGAAGGGGAAGGAGTCAAAGAGGAAAAAGGAAGGGGAGGGGTAAGGAGGGAAGGAAAGAAGGGGAAGGAGTCAAGTAGGGAAGGTGGGAAGGGGAAAGGGAAGGAGAGAAGGAGGGAAGGAGAAAGGGAAGGAGAAGAAGGGGTCAGGGAGGGAAGGGGAAAGAGAAGTAGGGAAGGTTAAGGAGGGAAGGGGAAGGAGGAGAGAAGGGGAAAGGGAGAAGTGGAAGGAGTCAAAGAGGAAAAAGGAAGGGGAGGGGTAAGGAGGGAAGGAAAGAAGGGGAAGGAGTCAAGTAGGGAAGGTGGGAAGGGGAAAGGGAAGGAGAGAAGGAGGGAAGGAGAAAGGGAAGGAGAAGAAGGGGTCAGGGAGGGAAGGGGAAAGAGAAGTAGGGAAGGTTAAGGAGGGAAGGGGAAGGAGGAGAGAAGGGGAAAGGGAGAAGGGGAAGGAGTCAAGGAGGAAAAAGGAAGGGGAGGGGTAAGGAGGGAAGGAAAGAAGGGGAAGGAGTCAAGTAGGGAAGGTGGGAAGGGGAAAGGGAAGGAGAGAAGGAGGGAAGGAGAAAGGGAAGGAGAAGAAGGGGTCAGGGAGGGAAGGGGAAAGAGAAGTAGGGAAGGTTAAGGAGGGAAGGGGAAGGAGGAGAGAAGGGGAAAGGGAGAAGTGGAAGGAGTCAAAGAGGAAAAAGGAAGGGGAGGGGTAAGGAGGGAAGGAAAGAAGGGGAAGGAGTCAAGTAGGGAAGGTGGGAAGGGGAAAGGGAAGGAGAGAAGGAGGGAAGGAGAAAGGGAAGGAGAAGAAGGGGTCAGGGAGGGAAGGGGAAAGAGAAGTAGGGAAGGTTAAGGAGGGAAGGGGAAGGAGGAGAGAAGGGGAAAGGGAGAAGTGGAAGGAGTCAAAGAGGAAAAAGGAAGGGGAGGGGTAAGGAGGGAAGGAAAGAAGGGGAAGGAGTCAAGTAGGGAAGGTGGGAAGGGGAAAGGGAAGGAGAGAAGGAGGGAAGGAGAAAGGGAAGGAGAAGAAGGGGTCAGGGAGGGAAGGGGAAAGAGAAGTAGGGAAGGTTAAGGAGGGAAGGGGAAGGAGGAGAGAAGGGGAAAGGGAGAAGGGGAAGGAGTCAAAGAGGAAAAAGGAAGGGGAGGGGTAAGGAGGGAAGGAAAGAAGGGGAAGGAGTCAAGTAGGGAAGGTGGGAAGGGGAAAGGGAAGGAGAGAAGGAGGGAAGGAGAAAGGGAAGGAGAAGAAGGGGTCAGGGAGGGAAGGGGAAAGAGAAGTAGGGAAGGTTAAGGAGGGAAGGGGAAGGAGGAGAGAAGGGGAAAGGGAGAAGTGGAAGGAGTCAAAGAGGAAAAAGGAAGGGGAGGGGTAAGGAGGGAAGGAAAGAAGGGGAAGGAGTCAAGTAGGGAAGGTGGGAAGGGGAAAGGGAAGGAGAGAAGGAGGGAAGGAGAAAGGGAAGGAGAAGAAGGCGTCAGGGAGGGAAGGGGAAAGAGAAGTAGGGAAGGTTAAGGAGGGAAGGGGAAGGAGGAGAGAAGGGGAAAGGGAGAAGGGGAAGGAGTCAAGGAGGAAAAAGGAAGGGGAGGGGTAAGGAGGGAAGGAAAGAAGGGGAAGGAGTCAAGTAGGGAAGGTGGGAAGGGGAAAGGGAAGGAGAGAAGGAGGGAAGGAGAAAGGGAAGGAGAAGAAGGCGTCAGGGAGGGAAGGGGAAAGAGAAGTAGGGAAGGTTAAGGAGGGAAGGGGAAGGAGGAGAGAAGGGGAAAGGGAGAAGGGGAAGGAGTCAAAGAGGAAAAAGGAAGGGGAGGGGTAAGGAGGGAAGGAAAGAAGGGGAAGGAGTCAAGTAGGGAAGGTGGGAAGGGGAAAGGGAAGGAGAGAAGGAGGGAAGGAGAAAGGGAAGGAGAAGAAGGGGTCAGGGAGGGAAGGGGAAAGAGAAGTAGGGAAGGTTAAGGAGGGAAGGGGAAGGAGGAGAGAAGGGGAAAGGGAGAAGTGGAAGGAGTCAAAGAGGAAAAAGGAAAGGAAGGGAAAGGAGGGAGAAGGGGAAGGAAGGAGAGAAGGGAAGGTGGAAGGCAAAGAAGGGGATGGGGAAGGAGAAGGAAGGAAGGTTAAGGAGGGAAGAGTAAAGGAGAGAAGGGGAGGGAAAAGGTGGAAGGGAAGGAGGGAAGGGGGGAGGAAGGAAGGAAAGAAGGGGAAGGAGTCAAGGAGGGAAGGGGGGGGAGGGAAGGAAAGGAGGGAAGGAAGAGAGAAGGGGAGAAGGAAAGGGAAGGAGAGGAAGGGAGAAGGAGGGAAGGAGAAAGGGAAGGAGAAAGCAAGAAGGGGAAGAGAAAAGGAGAGGGAGAAGGGGAGAAGAGAGGGAAGAAAAGGGGGAAGGGTATGGGGAAGGAGGGAAGGGGAAGGAGAGAAGAATGAGGGAAGCAAAGAAGAGGAAGGAGAAGAAGGGCGGGAAGGGGAGAAGGGGAAGAAAAGAGGAAGGGAAACAAATAATAATAATCTTAATAATAATAATAATAATAATAATAATAATAATAATAACACAAATAGGCCAGAGGTTGGGTCCTGCAGATTCCTCCTTGTACAGAGGTCTCACCTCTCGTTCGGCGTAGAAAAAAAGGTCCTCGTGCAATTCTCCATCAGTCAGTGCAATGATGACGCTGGCTGTCCTGTAACCTGAAAAGAAGGAAGCCATTCAAAAATGAGTGGTGAAAAAGATTTTGGGGGGGGGGGGGGGGTTCAAGTCCTATACACTCAGCTACAAAAGCGTCTGACCTCAGCTGACCTTGGAGGAGCACCTCTCTTTCCACACACCACTCCTTTAACAACAAGGACCCTTCCCATGTTAGATAGTGTGTACATTTAATCAAGGTTTTATGCCCTAGGTTTCATATACAGCAGAAGGCAGCACGTTTATTACTGAGAAACCACCTCCCTTTAGACTTATGTGCTCTCTCGAACTTCTATGGGACTCTGGTGGGAGGGACAAGTGGGTATGTTTTCTATAACATCTATATATATAAATTTGTTAGGGGCATCCAACGAGGAAACAAAACTCAAAACCCCCCCAACGAAACTTAACCAAAATTCCCATGCCCATAACACAACCCACAAGGTACAAACATATCTACTCAAAATGAAAAACAACACAACAACACACTCACAAAACGGCAAAACAACAAAACTCAAAAATCCCCCAACGAAACTTAACCAAAATCCCCGTGCCCATAACACAACCCACAAGGTACAAACATACCTACTCAAAATGAAAAACAACACAACAACACACTCACAAAACGGCAAATGAAAAAAAACAAAACTCAAAAATCCCCCAACGAAACTTAACTAAAATCCCCGTGCCCATAACATAACCCACAAGGTACAAACATACCTACTCAAAATGAAAAACAACACAGCAACACACTCACAAAACGGCAAAACAACAAAACTCAAAAATCCCCCAACGAAACTTAACCAAAATCCCCGTACCCATAACACAACCAAAAAGGTATAAACATATCTACTCAAAATAAAAAACAACAAAACAACACACTCACAAAACAGCAAAACAACAAAACTCAAAAATCCCCCAACGAAACTTAACCAAAATCCCCGTGCCCATAACACAACCCACAAGGTACAAACATACCTACTCAAAATGAAAAACAACACAACAACACACTCACAAAACGGCAAAACAACAAAACTCAAAAATCCCCCAACGAAACTTAACTAAAATCCCCGTGCCCATAACACAACCCACAAGGTACAAACATATCTACTCAAAATGAAAAACAACACAGCAACACACTCACAAAGCGGCAAAAGAACAAAACTCAAAAAAACCCCAACGAAACTTAACCAAAATTCCCATGCCCATAACACAACCCACAAGGTACAAACATATCTACTCAAAATGAAAAACAACACAACACACTCACAAAACGGCAAAACAACTGAGCATGCGCATTGGCGCCCAGCCACAAGTTCCATCGCGCGCACACATGGCCTTCCGGCCAACATTCCCTCTGCGGAAACCATGCCCACTCCAAGCCCCACCGCGCCGCTTCCCGCACACACACAGACTCTGCCGCACACACACACGCAACCCCACGCTCCATCACTCCCCCTGCCGCCGCACACACACACGCAACCCCAC
>NW_026847882.1:20700719-20772487 GCF_025583915.1 Anolis sagrei ordinatus | reverse complement strand
CCAAGCCCCTCCGCGCCACTTCCCGCACACACACACCCCCTGCCGCATGCACACACACAGCCCCACCCTCCGCCACCGCACACACACACGCAACCCCACGCTCCATCACTCCCCCCTGCCGCACACACACACACAACCCCACACTCCATCACTCCCCCCCTGCCTTACCTCCTTTTACTTCACGCCACCTCCAAACCCCACCCGCCCCTTCCCGCCCGCCCTGTCAAAATCTAGGCAAGACAGGAAGGGAAAGAAAGAGAAGGGAGGTAAAGAAAAAGGGGGAAGGAAGGAATGTTAAAGAAAGAGAAGAAAAGGACAGAAAATGACCGAGGAGGAAAGAAAGAGAACCGCCAATATAATAAATGATAGAGGAAGAATGTTTGAGTAACGATAAATGAGAAAACAGAGGTATTGAATACAACTTTGCATAGGTAGTAGATGAAATAACCTTAATTTACTTAATTAAATCTTAGATTAAATGAAGGTCCAATAATTTAAGATAGGGAGGTAAGGAAGAAAAGAGAAAAACAGAAAAGAAAGAAAAAGGGGGAAGGAAGGAAAGAGATAGAGAAGGAAGAGGAGAAGGAAAGATGGGAGGGAAGGAAGGAAGGAAGGAGGAAAGAAGGAGAGAAAGAGGGAAGGTTGGCCACAGCAACACGTGGCGGGTAAAGGTTGTTATTTCTATTATTATTATTATGCTATTATTCCTATGAGACCCTGGGGGAATGGGAGAGGTGTCAGGTCCCAGAGGCAATGCATTGCATTATTGTTATTGTTATGATGGTGGTGAAATAAAAGGAAATAAAAAGTGAAAGAAGGAAGCAAACAGGGAGGGAAGAAAGGCAAAGGAAGAAAGGGAGGGAATGAAGGAAAGAGAGAAGGATGAAACCAAGTAGTGAAAGAAGGAAAGAAAGAGGTAGAGAAGGAAGAAAGAAAAAGGGAGAGGAAAAGGGGGAATAGGTAAGTACTTCTCTTTCATAATAGTCCAGATATCTACCTCAACTTTGATAAGTTTTATTATAGGCCACAGCAACGCGTGGCAGGGCACAGCTAGTATATATATATATATGTATATGTATATGTATATATCTGTGTGTGTATGGATGTGTGTATATATGTGTGTGTGTGTGTCTGTGTATATATGTAGGTATTTGTGTCTATGAATGTATACTAAAGTATATGAGTATATATATGTGCATATATATATATATGAATACAGACACACATATATACATATATATACATGTGCACAGACACACACATATATGTAGAAAATACATGTATGTATATTTTTGTGTGTGTGTGTGTGTATGTATATATATATATATATATATATATAGAGAGAGAGAGAGAGAGAGAGAGAGAGAGACTTACCTTGGACATTTTCATGGTAAATTTGTTCACTTGCCTAAAAGAGAACCAAAGAGGATATTTTTAATACAAGATTTCCTTAGAAAGAATTCCAGGTTGTAGAGAACAGGCTTGGGGTGCATCTACACTGGGGAACAAATGTGGTTTGGCACCCCTTGAACTGCCATGGCTCAATGAAAAGCAATAAGGCGGGATAGAAATAAATTATTGTTACTACTACTATTATTATTATTAATAATAGTAATACCAGACCTTTAGCCTTCCCTTCCTTGAGCCTCACCAAATTACCATAACCCCACAGAATTGAGCATGGCAGCTCAAATGGTGCCAAACCGCATTAATTCCCCAGTGTAGATGCACCCAATGTGGTTTGCTCTCATTTACCCGTTCAAACCCTTCGTGCATGTAAGTGTCTCCTCCGGGAAGGACCTTCTGCAGCTCCTCTAACCCCTGGCGGATCTGCTCCCTGCAATGGAAAAAAACACATTATTTTCTAATTATTTTAATTGTAATAATTTTAAACATTTTTTTCAAACAATTCTATGCTTATATCTCGTAGGTTTTTATTGTTTTCAAGTATATTGTTAGTGAATCACTTTGACTCTTGTTTTAGGGAAGTGAAATCAGAGTATTATTGTTATTATTGTTATTATTATTATTATTATTATTATTATTATTATTATTATTTGAAACACAACAAGATGAGTCCACAGCAGACACTCTGCTGGCTGTTGAATTGGATCACATGTCAGACACTTCCCAAGTGTCTAGGACTGTGTGATGTATTGGCGAATGATGCGTGCAGACCCCAGTAAGGTGGCCTTCTGCAGCTGGCAGATGGTAATTTTGTCAACGCCGGTTGTGTTTAAGTACAGGCCAAGGTCTTGAGGCACTGCACCCTGTGTGCCAATCACCACTGGGACCACCTTTACTGGCTTGTGCCAGAGTCTTTGCAGTTTGATCTATAAATCCTCATATCGTGTCAGTTTTTCCAGTTGTTTCTCTGCAATCCTGCTGTCACCTGGGATTGTGACATCAACAATCCATGCTTTGTTTTTTAACACAATCGTGAGGTCAGGAGTATTATGCTCCAAAACTCTGTCTGTCTGAATCCGAAAGTCCCAGAGGAGTTTGGCATGTTCATTTTCTATAACTCTTTCCATTATTATTATTATTATTATTATTATTATTATTATTATTATTATTATTATATCATCATCATCATCATCCTCATCATCATCATCATGTTTATCCACAAGAAGACTCAAAGCGGCTATGTATCTATTCTTAGTATTAGAATTTATTATTATTATTATTATTATTATTATTATTATTATTATGTTTATTATATGTATTTATAACCCGCTTTTTCTCTCCACCAGGAGTCAAAGCAGCTATATATGTATTATTAGTATTTATAGTATTATTATTCATGTATTATTATTATTATTATTATTATTATTATTATTATCATTATTATTATGTTTATGTCTATTTACATCCCACTTAGGAGCCCCTGGTGGTGCAGCGGGTTAAACCGAGCTGTTGCAAAGCTGACCAAGAGGTTGGCGGTTCGAGTGGGGTGAGATCCCACTGCTTTTCCCCCCTCTCTATTCCTTTTATTTATTTATTTAGACTGAAGACATCTGCCCTTGTGCTGTGCTACTCTGCTGCTGAGTATGCATGCCCAGTGTGGAACACATCTCACCACACTAAAACAGTGGATGTGGCTCTTAATGAGACATGCCGCATTATCACGGGGTGTCTGCGCCCTACACCACTGGAGAAATTACACTGTCTAGCCAGTATTGCACCACCTGGCATCTGCCGGGAAGTAGAAGCCAATAGTGAAAGGACCAAGGCAGAGACATCTCCAGCTCATCCCCTGTTTGGGTATCAGCCAGCACGCCAACAACTTAAATCTAGACATAGTTTTCTAAGATCTACAGAGACTCTTGCTGGAACATCTCAGCAAGCAAGAGTCCAAAAGTGGCAGGCTCAAACCCAGAACCTCAACCAATAGCTGATACCAAATGAGAGACTCCCCCCTGGGCACACAGAGGACTGGGCAACTTGGAAGGCGCTGAACAAACTGCGCTCTGGCACCAAAAGATGCAGAGCCAACCTTCAGAAATGGGGCTACAAAGTGGAATCCTCGACATATGAGTGTGGAGAAGAGCAAACCACTGACTACCTGCTGCAATGCAACCTGAGCCCTGCCACATGCACAATGGAGGACCTTCTTGTGGCAACACCAGAGGAGTGGCCAGATACTGGTCAAAGGACATTTAATCAACTACCAAACTCACAAATTTTGTATTTTGTCTGTTTGTTTGCTTTGTTCTGTTAGAAATGTAATATAATTGACTGGCTGCCCTGACACGACAAATAAATTTATTTACTTTTAATATAAAATTTTATTTACATATATTAACAAGTTAAAGTGTAAACAGAACACCAAGGTCTGAATGAGTATCATTTCCTTTGCCGTAAATATATGAATCGACTAGTAAACAAATGTCATATCCAAAATTCCTGACCAACAAAGTTGTATTGTTTTCCCTTCTCACTCTCCAAAATATATTTAATAAAAACCGACCAATATGAATCGAATTCTGATCTATTCGTTTCCCCCCCGAACACCCTCATTTCTATTAATAGTTTATCATTTCAGCTTGCGTTCCATACCTCCCCATACCATGTTTCCAGCGTGAGATTGGTTACGATTACCCAATTCCTTGTGATTGTAAGTCTCGGCACTGTGAGTAAAATAATCACAAATTCTTTCTTTTCCATTTCTAAATTCAACTTTGTGGCACCCATTAGTAACCCTAACCTAGCATCCGGGGTGATGTTTAGTCCTAGAATGTTACCTATTTCGGTAAATATATTGTTCCAAAGAGCGGTTTCCATCTCTACTAATTTTTTTAAAATAGTTTAACTTTCAAAATAAGTTTAACTCTTATTTTAAGGTCTTATTTTTAAGTATATCCCACTTTCTCCACAAAGGAGACTCAAAGTGCCTATGTATCTAGTATTTGTTGTTCATTTCCGACTCTTCATGACTTCATGGACCAGTCTAGTATTAGTATTACATTAGAATATATTATTATTATTACTATTACTATTATTATGTTTATTATGTTTCCGACTCTTTGCGACTTCATGGACCAGTCTAGTATTAGTATTAGAATACATTATTATTATTATTATGTTTATTTATACCTCATGTTTTCTCTCCACGAAGGAGACTCAAAGTGGCTCACAATTAAAAGCATTTCAATAGGATTTAAAATCTACCAATATACAAACATTACAACAGAATTAAATACTAATGGTATATTTTTTTAAATCACAATCTATGTATATAATAAAAGTCAGTGTTTGTATGCGGAGGAAGGACGGGAGGTATATGTGGCAGCGTTCTGATTGGCTGCCACTGTGGTACTATTTGCATATGGGCTCTGATTGGCCACCAGAACATTCCGAGCTAGCAGAGGGAAAAGGAAAGGGGCCTGAGGCTGTCAGGAATGGTTGGAGTTGAAGTCCAAAACACTTTGTGGCCCCCAACAATGACAGAACAAGACCAAACCTGGCACACAGACCCCCCCCCCCCCCCGCAAGACCCACTCAACATCCTGGTGCAGTTTGAGGGAGGATGGACCATGGATGACAGGACTTGCAGTACTTTAACTAACTTTCTTAGAGCACTGTGGCCCACCCCAAGGACGGATCAGGACCAAACTTGGCACACAGAAGCCCAATGGCCCACCTTACAACCTGGTGCGGTTTAGGGCAGGATGGGCCACGAATGATGGGATTTGCAGTACCTTCACCCAATTCACTTCCCACAGAACATTGTAGCTCCTACAAATCACAGACCAGGTCCAAACTTCGCACACAGAGTACTCATGACCCACTCTACATCCTGATGCAGTTCTAAGGGGATGGACCATGAATGATAGGACGTGCAGTACCTTCACTCACTTACTGAAACCACTGCGACCCTCATCCAATGACTGATCAAGACCAAATTGGCACAAAGAGCCCTCATGACCCACTCTACATCCTGCTGCAGTTTGGAGGAGGGTGGACCATGGATGATGGGACTTGTAGTACCTTCACTCAATTACTGAAACCACTGCGACCCTCATCCAATGACTGATCAAGACCAAATTGGCACAGAGCCCCCATGACCCACTCTATATCCTGTTGCAGTTTGGAGGAGGGTGGACCATGGATGATGGGACTTGCAGTACCTTCACTCAATTATTGAAACCACTGCGACCCTCATCCAATGACTGATCAAGACCAAACTTGGCATACAGAACCTCCTTTAGCCACTTTCTCTAATAACCTGGGCAGCGCCGGGTCCCCAAGCTAGTTAAACATAAAAACACATTCAAAGCATATTTATACGATCAATTAATATTGCAACAACAACAATAAGATGTTATTGAGGAGGCTGGAAATGGATAATGATGTAAATAATAAGATGATGATGAAATTAATAATAATGATGATGATGATAATAATAAATAATATTGCAACAACAATAATAATAGCAGCAGCAACAACAATAACAACTACATGTCAGTGAGGAGGCGGGAAATGGATAATGATGATGTAAATAATAATGATAATGATAACATGTGAAACCACGGCTCCCAAGATCCTGTCACATTGAATTCAAGTGGTGTCAAACTGCATTAACTCTACAGTGCAGATGCATTTTTCCCTGCATTGGCTAAATGCTATGAAATCCCGGCAGTTGTAGTTTCGCAAGGACTTCGCTGCCAAAGAATGAAAAATTATAGTTCTCAAGACACTACAGCCTGGAGTCATAACACTGAAAGTGGCGTCAATGTGGGTTAACTCTGCAGTGCGGATGCACCTTTATAGTCTGCAAAATTTAATGAAACCTATTTCATGGTCGACACTGTTGAATTAATACACACACATACATATACACACATATTTATATACACACATATACAATATGCTTAGATACACATGCACATCTATATGTATACACACATATACATATATACACATGCACACACATATGCACATGTATACTCTCAAGATCCCATAGTGTCAAACTGCATTATATCTACAGTGGAGATGCATTCAGGGAGAATGAGATTTTCCATCCAAGAAACAATGATTTCATGGGAAAAGACTCCAAAAATCCTCAACGTCCAGCTTAATCTCATTTACTTGAACAAAGAGAGATTGGAAGCCAGCATTGGGACAGTTTTCAGGTCCTTTTGTGGGTGCGGACACACCACGCTTATCTCCGCATGAGCTCATGCGCCGCCAATTGCCATGGGAACCCGATAACCCCGCCAAATCCCACACGGGTGGGCTTCCACACATCTGGACCAAGCAGGGAAGCACCGGCGAGTTCCCATCACTTGGTCCCACAATTTGAGCAAAAGCAGTTTGCAGAAACAATTTACACAAGCTGTTTGCGCAAGCGGTTTACACAAGCAGGCTGCACAAGATTTGCGTGAGCAATTTATGCAAACAGTTTGCACAGTTTACACAAGCAGTTTGCACAAGCAATCTACACAAGCAGTTTGCAGAAGCAATTTACACAAGCAGTTTGCACAAGCAATCTACACAAGCAGTTTGCACAAACAATTTACACAAGCAGTTTGCAGAAGCAATTTACACAGTTTGCACAATTTACATAAGCACTTTGCACAAGCAATTTACACAAGCAGTTTGCATAAGCAATTTACACAAACAGTTTGCACAAACAATTAGAGTATTTGGGCTTATTTTGGACGGGTTTTCTTGGCTGTGCAAGGGATTTGAACCCAGATCTCTGGACTTAATCGTTGGAAGCGCAACTGAACAAAAGGCTATTAGGAAGGATTGGGGAGGAACGATCTATTGGGAGGATTGCTCTCTCTCAAAAGGAATAAATGCTTGCAATGCTAGACAGGAGAAGGAAAACAGATCCTTATGTATTGTCGAAGGCTTTCATGGCTGGAATCACTAGGTTCTTGTGGGTTTTTTCGGGCTATAGAGCTATGTTCTATCTAGAGGCATTTCTCCTGACGTTTCGCCTGCATCTATGGCAAGCATCCTCAGAGGTTGAGAAGGTCTGTTGGAAGTAGGAAAAATGGGTTTATATATCTGTGGAATGGCTGGGGTGGGGCAAGGAGCTCTTCCCTGCTGCAGTTAGGTGTGAATGTTTAGCTGATCACCTTCATTAGCATTTGAAGGCCTGCCTGAGTCTGGGAAAATCTGCTGCTGGGAGGTGTTAATCTGTGCCTGGTTTTTTCCTCTCTGTTGTTTAGCTGTTATAATTTTAGAGTTTTTTAATACTGGTAGCCAGATTTTGTTCATTTTCATGGTCTCTTCCTTTCTGTTGAAATTGTCCACATGCTTGTGGATTTCAATGGCTTCTCTGTGTAGTCTGACATGGTGGTTGTTGGTGTGGTCCAGCATTTCTGTGTTCTCAAATAATATGCTGTGTCCAGAACCCCGTTGGCACTGCAGAGGTGTTAAACTGCATTAATCCAACTGTGCAGAGATGCATCTTTTAGGCCTTTCAAAAGGACTACTGCTTAAATTATATCCACCTATATATATCTCTATATCTATATCTATGCTTTAGGGTTTAGATAGTTCCTGCCATGTAGTTTTTAGTTATGAATAAGTTTTAAGGGTTTTAACTGTGTTAATAATAATACTAACATTATTATTATTGTCGAAGGCTTTCATGGCCGGAATCACTGGGTTGTTGTAGGTTTTTCCGGGCTATATGGTCATGTTCTGGAGGCAATTTTTGCCTCCAGAACATGGCCATATAGCCCGGAAAAACCTACAACAACCCATTATTATTATTATTGACACAAAAGCACAGTATGTCACAGCAAACGAGATCTATATGCTGGATTTCATATCACAAAATCACAAGTTGAACACTTCCCAAGCACCTAGGACTGTGTGTTGTATTATTATTATTATTATTATTATTATTATTATTATTATTATTATTGATAACTAGCTGAACCCAATCACGCATTGCTGTGGCACAGTCTGGTTAAATGGAAAAGAAAGAGAAGAGAAAGAGCTGGTTTCTAATATATGTAATTTTATAATGCTTGTGGGTATGCAATATTTCTGTTTTTCCATTGTCTGTGAAATAATAATAATAATGGTGTAAATAATAATAATACTGGGTATATGATCTATATAATAACACTGGTGTATGTATATAGTAATCATAATAGCAATGATACTGGTCTATATAATAATGATGAATGTGTTTTGGGGCAACCCTTTCCTCTCCTTCCCTTCTATCTATCTATTTCTCCCTTCCTACCATTCAATCCTTCCTTCCTCCTGAGGCACGGGCGTGAGGTGGTGCCGGGCAAGGCCGGGCAGGGCGTGAGGCTACAGGAGCCCGGAGCTTGGGCTGGGCCTGTTTCTTTCCCTGCCTCCCTCCCTCCCCTGGGCCCGTGCCCTGCCTCTCTCCCCTGCGTGGATTTCCCTACCTGCCCCGCCACCCTTTTCCCTCCCGGTTCTGCTCCGGAGGGAGACAGGCAGGCAGTCTTAGTGGGAGGCGACTAGGCCGCAGATCCCTAACGGCAGCCCTGGCCCTAACGGGGTCGCTTTGCGATATGTTGCTTGCACGTCCAGCAGATGGTGCTGTTTTTGATGCCAAACATGTTTTTATCTGTCCCAGGTGTGACATTTATGTGATAGTAGGTATGTGAATACATAAAAACATTCTCCTGTTTGAATGCTACATTGTGTCCAAATTTCGTAGCAATCGCTGGAGTACTTTGGAAGATTTGAGGTCACTCACAAACGGATATGTACATTTTTATTTATATAGATTATATTATTTAATAATAATAATTGTAATATTTAATTGTATTTTAATGCTTGTATCTTTTTAGATTTTAAAAATTAAGTTGCATTGGTTTCACCGTAAGCAGTTTTGAATCTCTTTTGAAGAAAGAAAAGCAAGTTATTATTATTATTATTAATAATAATAATTATTATTATTATTATTATTATTATTATTATTATTATTATTTATACCCCGCTTTGTCTCTCCTGAAGAGACTCAAACGTTAACATAGAAGCATTAGTTTACAATGTAAAATATACAATTATTATTGTTGTTGTTATTATTTATTACTATTATTATTAGCCAGTGGGGAAGGATGATGGGAGTTCTAGGTCAGCCAAAGCCCAAGAGGCACGGTGAGCAAGTGGAAATTCCAGAGCAAGGAAGGCAGAGCCAATAGGGAGGAACCCTGGACATTCCATGTCAACAATAAGGCAGCCAATAGGAAGGGAGCATTCGGGTTCCGTGCCAACAAGAGTGAGCCAATGGGAGAGAGCCATGAGAGCACTAGCCAACAACAACACAGAAGAAGAAGAAGAAGAAACGAGAAACACAGAGCAAAGGGGATCATGGGAGTTCTAGCATCAGAGCCAATGGGGATTATTGGAGTTCCAGCATCAAATCCAATGGGCATCACAAGGGTTCCAACATCAGAGTCAATGGGGATCATATTTGAGTCAATGGAGATCAATGGTAGTTCCAACATCAAATCCAATGGGCATCATGCAAGGTCCAACATAAGTCAATGGAAATCATATTCAAGCCAGTGGAGATCAATGGCAGTTCCAACATCAAATCCAATAGGGATCATGGGAGTTCCAATAACAGAGTGAATGGGGATCATGGGAATTCCAACATCAGAACCAATGGGGGTCATATTAGAGCTAATGGTGGTGCATGGCAGTTCCAACATCACATAGGAGTTCCAATAACAGATGAATGAGGATCATGGGAGTTCCAACATCAAATCAAATGGGGATCATGCAAGTTCCAATCACAGAGTCAATGGGGATCATGGAAGTTCTAATATAAGAGTCAATGGGGATCATGGGAATTCCAACATCAAATCCAATGAGGATCATGCTAGTTCCAATAACAGAGTCAATGGGATCATGGGAATTCCAACATCAAATCTAATGGGGATCATGGGAGTTCCAATAACAGAGTGAATGGGGATCATGGGAATTCCAACATTAGAATCAATGAGGTTCATATTAGAGCTAATGGGGATCATGGCAGTTCCAACATCAATGGGCATCATGGGAATTCCAATAACAGAGTGAATGAGGATCATGGGAGTTCCAACATCAAATCCAATGGGGATCATGCGAGTTCCAATCACAGAGTCAATGCGGATCATGGAAGTTCTAATATAAGAGTCAATGGGGATCATGGGAATTCCAACATCAAATCCAATGAGGATCATGCTAGTTCCAATAACAGAGTCAATGGGATCATGGGAATTCCAACATCAAATCCAATAGCAATCATATTAGTCAATGGGAATCACGGGAATTCCCCTCCGGCCAATAACTCTGTGACCTGATTCCCATAAAACAAAACTTAAACCATAAACTGTGTGAATATAACAAAAGGCCTCAAATGCAAACCAGACCCTTGCAAAAATGTGATATGAATTAAAGCATCTGCAGGAGAGAAGCAAAACAACCCCAGACGCTGAGGACAACCAAACTCCAAGGAGAAGAAAAGCAAAACGGAGATCATCATCATGATCATCTGAGTTTATCTGTCCCTCAGACAAATTAGTTTAGATTTAGGTTTGCACTAGACATTGGAAATGGGAGCAACTGGAGGCTGGGCATGTATCCGCTTTGGGTTTTAGTCTGAACTTGAATTGTTATTATTCTTATTATTATTATTAATATTACCTGTCTTCAGTGAGTCTCATGAGAGTCGAGCCTCTGGTTGAGAAAACTATGAAGGACATCCTCAGCTGTGGGCTGGAGAAGGATAAACAAACACAGTAAATAAATACATAATAGAAATCTCTCTCTATATATACAGTATATATATATTTCTATCTATACACGTATAATAAAAGTGAAAATGTGTATTTGTGCATGTGGCAGAGTATCTACTTACACACATAAGTCTCCAACCACCACAAACAGCTATAGCTCACACTACGCAGGAGACACCAATGGCCCTCCCTCCAGTGACATTGCAGGTTATAGTGTGCGACACATCTCGGTGTTCCTTTCTCTCTCCATTGGTGTGGAATGACCCCGCCCACTGCCTCTCCCTTAGCCCTTTCCTACTCTTTTCAGCTCTGCATAACAAACAAAGCAGAACTGAGCAGCAATTGAATATACTGGAAAGGATTGTGAGATTGACTCCACATGATGGAAGTTGTAGTTCACCCTGCATCAAGACACAGCACTGTGACCCCCACTGACAATGGACCTGGGCCACATTTGGAACACAGAAACACCAAGTTCAACAGAACATACTGGAACGATTTGGGGGTAGGAGATGAGTCTTGACATTTGGGAGTTGTAGGTCCTGGGATGTATAGATCAACTTCAATCTAAGAGTATTTTGATTCTCATCAATGATGGACTTGGACCTAACTTGGCACACAGAACCTTCATGACCAACAAAAAATACTAGAGAGCTTTGGGGGGAATTCACTTTGATTTATAGGAGTTGTAGTTCACCTACATTCAGACAGCACTGTGAACCCAAACAAGGACCACATTTAGCATGCATACCCAATATGTCCAATTGTGAATACTGGTAGGATTTGGGGGAATTGACTTTGGCATTTGGGGGTTTTACTTCTGGGATTTATAGTTCACCTGCAATCAAAGTGCACTCTGGACCTCACCAGTGATGGACCTCAACTAAATTTGGCACACATACCTGATATGCCCAAATTTGAATACTGGAGGGGATTAGGAGAGACTGACCATGGTTTTTGAGAGTTGTAGTTCACCTACAACCAGAGAAACGGTGAACCTCACTGACAATGGACCTAGATCAAATTTGGCACACAGCACCCACATGACCAACTCAATCTACTCCAGGGGTTTGGGGGGAAGTGACCTTCATTTCTGGGAGTAGTAGTTTACCTACATTCAGAGACACAGTGAGAACCACTGACAATAGACCGAGACCAAACTTGGCACACAGAACCCCCATGACCAGCTGAACCTACTGGAGGGGTTTGAGGAGAACTGAGTCACCATGGTGGGAGATGTAGTTCATCCTGCAGCCAGAGAGCACAATGATGCATCTAGACCAAACTTGCCCAACATGACAAACTTTAACCACTGATGGAGTTTCGGGGGTTAACGTGGCATGATGTGAGTTGTAGTTCACCCACAACCTTATACATTTTTCAAATATGTCAGGCAATGCTGGGGACCCAAGCGAGTATAATCAAAGTATATGCATTTGTTTGATCCACAAAGGCTCTTACGTGGCTTGATGGATCTGGACCAAACTTGGCATAAATATCCTTTATGATCCAAATTAAAATAGTGATAGGGTTTGAACTACAAATTCCATCACCTTTTAAAGCAACCCCCCTCCCCAAGTAATATATATGCAGTGCTCAAGGGAAACCACCAGATGGCAGTGCATACCAACAAAGGAGTAGCTTAAGTACACAGGTTACATTTGCTAATGGGACAAATCATTGCAAAGTTAACAAGTATTTCTAATAAAGAGCATTAGAAAAAGGCACATAATTTAGTGCACAACAAATGCATGAATTATAATCCTTCCACATTTGGTTTCCAGTGTGAAATATTTGGTCGTCCATCTATATTTGCAGTTTTGACTTTCTGCAGATTCAACATGGGAGTCAAAGTGGTGTCAATTATCTCTAGGTTGTCCAATGCAATCCTTTGCTGAGCTTCCAGCACAAATTAACCATAGAGATGTGCTGGAAGACCAATACATTCCTAATAATAATAATAATAATAATAATAATAATTGCAATTAATAATAATTATTATTTATTAGCATTATTAGTAATTAATAATTATTTTTTATTATTATTTGCTTTTTCTCACTTTCCATGTGGGCCCTGTGCAAGTAAACCCAGCAAATATATCAAGGAAAAAGCTGTCCCAACTCTTTCCTTGAAGAGAACAGGCTGGGGGGCCATCTCTCTGGAGGGATTTAATCGTGTTTGCATGCAAAAACCAGACTGGACTGGATGGCCCAACTCTCTCATTTGAAAATGTATTATTCTGCGCCTCGCCTTTCCCTACGGATTCCTTAAACATGGAAACGCACAGCTAGGAAGCGTTTATTTTGGATTCCTTGCGAATGACATGGAATCAAACCTTTGCCCGAGCAGCGAATGCACAAAATGCTCCGCCTGCCCTAAGAATTTGAGAAATGCTCAAGGCTTTCTTACTATGTGGCAGGTTGCATCTCCATTGAAGAATTGATGCAAATTGATCTCACTTTAAACTGCAAAGGTTCAATGCTATGGGGATTCTCAGAGTTGTAGTTTGGAAAAGTACCTTGGGGAAACTACAACTCCCAGGACTCCATAGCATTGAGAAATGGGAGGCAAAGTAATGTCAATCTGCATTCATTCTACAGTGTAGATACATCCAGTGAAGGCAAAATACCTTGGGAAACTACAACTTCCAGGATTTAATAGCATTGAGAAATGGGAGTCAAAGCAGTGCCAATCTGCATTAATTTTATAGGGTAGATGCATTCAGAGGAAGTGAGAGACCTTGGGAAACTACAATTCCCAGGAGTCCATAGCATTAAGACATGGGAGTCAAAGTGGTATCAATCTGCATTTAATTCTACAGTGTAGATGCATCCAGAGGAAATGAAAGACCTTGGAAAACGACAACTCCCAGGAGTTCATAGCAGTGAGCCATAGGAGTCAAAGTGGTGTCAATCTGCATTAATCCTACAGTGTAGATGCACCCAACAGAACTTCGAAAGCTTACCTTATAAACTTGTGCGCCAGATGCTCCACAAAGTAGTAGATTTCGCTCCAGTGGTGCAGGACGCTTCCCGATCTAGAATAAACAAGAATTGCAAGGAATATTGACTTTAATCATAGACAGAATCAAGTATGAAGCCCACCAATGCGTTGCATTGAAAGGCGCATCCCAGGGATCAGTGTGCCTGCACAAATCCCTATTAAAGTTACTTCCCTTTTCCTTGACTTTTCCATACATGTGCCCCCCCCCTTTTGTTTGATTGCACCACCAAAGGGACCTTTGAAATGCAGAATGCCCATAAATACGCCGCTTCCAATGCACACCAATGTGAAATGGTGCAAAATGTGCACGCACGCCAAGCTCCCCATGTGCAATGAACAGCACTTTTCAACAGAGACCTTTAAAAACTACAACTCCCATTATGCCACAGCAGGACAAATGGGGTTGGAACTGTGTAAATTCTACAGTGTAGATGTGCCCCCCCCCCTTGGGATCTAACTTATTTAACTAATATATATGCATTATAAAATATATACATATAATATGCATCTAGATAGATAGATAGATATTACATATAAGACATACATTTTCTATCACAGTTCCTCGTGTTGTGGTGACCCCCCAAACATAACATTATTTTCGTTGCTACTTCATAACTGTCATTTTGCTCCTATTATGAATTATCATGTAAATATCAGGTATGCAGGATGAGTTTCATTCACAAGACCAAGTTTGGCACAAATACCCGATACGCCCAAATTTGAATACCAGTAGGGTTGGCGGGGGGATTGATTGTGTCATTTGGGAGTTGTAGTTGCTGGGATTTATAGTTCACTTACAATTTATAGTTCAAAGAGCATTCTGAACTCCACCAACTATGGAATTGAACCAAACTTGGCACTCAATATTCCCAATACTCAATATTCCCAAATGTAGAAGAGTTTGGGGGAAAGAGACCTTGACATTTGGGAGTTGTAGCTTCTGGGATTTATAGTTCATCTACAATCAAAGAGCATTCTGAACTCCACCAACGATGGAATTGAACAAAACTTAGCACACAGAACTCCCATGACCAACAGAAAATACTGGAACGGTTTGGTGGGCACTGACCTTGAGTTTTGGAGTTGTAGTTCACCTACATCCAGAGAGCCCTGTGGACTAAAAGAATGATGGATCGGGACCAAACTTGGCACGAATACTCAATATGCCCAAATGTGGAGGAGTTTGGGGAAAAGAGACCTTGACTTTTGGGAGTTGTAGCTGCTGGGATTTATAGTTCACCTACAATCAAAGAGCATTCTGAACCTCATCGACGATGGAACTGAACCAAACTTGGCACACAGAACTCCCATGGCCAACAAAAAATACTGGAAGGGTTTGGTGGGCATTGACCTTGAGTTTTGGAGTTGTCGTTCACCTACATCCAGAGAGCACTGGATTATGGATCTGGATCAAGTTTGGCACGAACATTCAATATGCCCAAACACTGGTGGAGTTTGGGGAAAATAAACCTTGACATTTGGGAGTTGTAGTTGCTGGGGTTTATAGTTCACCTACAATCAAAGAGCATGCTGAACCCCACGAACGATGGAATTGGGCCAAACTTCCTCCATGACACAGAATCCCCATGACCAACAAAAAATACTGGAAAGGCTTGGTGGGTATTGACCTTGAGTTTTAGAGTTGTAGTTCCTAAGACCATCAGAAATATGTGTTTTCTTATGGTGTTTGGTGACCCCTATGCAATGCCCATTCGACCCCTCCAGGAGTCGTGACCCCCCAGGTTGAGAAATGCACTTCCATTTTCAAAGGGGAATAATATAATAATTGAAGCAAAGGCCAAGGCTGGGAAACATAGAGCAAAGGCTCTTCTACACACCTCTTTTTTGGAGAAATCCACTACATAAATATAATATTTTTCTGCCTTTGGAACAAGTCTCCAAACATCTAATATTACAGCCTTTTTCTTTCCAAGGAGACCTTCCCATATGAAATAATAATAAAATGCATTGCGTTGAAGGCCAATAACAACAGCAAAAGTTGGGCTTTTTAAAACCCTTTCATCTTCCCTTTTCCAGAAAGTTTGCAAAATGCAAGCAAAGGAAGGTTTCAAAACAAAACCAAAGCTTCTGCATCATCTACACTGCAAAATTAATGCAGTTTGATATCGTTTCAAGGCGAAAGTCTGTGGAATCAACTGCATGGCTCCATGTTATGGAATGGACCCAACACTCTTTGGCATGGAAGTCCTTGCAAAACTAGAAATCCCAGTCTCAAACTGCATCGATGTCACAGTTGTACATGCAATGCAATCTTCTGCACCACCGATTGGCTTACAGAGGTGCATCTACACAGTGGAATTAATGCCACACCTCTTTAATGCTCAGGAGGGATCAATAAATGATCCATCAATCAGTAAGTTCCTGGAAAGTGTGCTTTGCTTCCAAAAGCCGTAGAAAAGGGAAGACGCTGGCCTTCCCTTCAATGGGCAAAGTGCCTTTGGGTTACTCAACCCTTCTTGGTTTTCCAAGAAACTAGAAATCTAGAGAAAGAGCAAGGGAGCGTCTCCATGGCAGAACAAATGCGGTTTGACACCACTTTCCCTAGATTTCATAGCACTAAACGGTGGCAATTATAAGTAGAGCCAAACGACATTTGATTCTATAGTGGAAATGCATCAGAGACGGTGCATACTGGCAGGGTTTGGGGGTGATTGACCTTGGATCTGGGAGTTGTAGTTCACCCTTATCCAGAGACCGCTTAACCCAGCCGAAAAATGCCCTTTTTGAATAACACCAGGACCCTAAGCTAGTAATAATAATTATTATTATATAATAATTACTATTCTAATACTAATAATAGATGCATAGTTACTTTGAGTCTTCTTATGGGGAGAAAAAGTGGGAATAATAATAATAATAATAATAATAGATACATAGCTTTGAGTCTTCTTATGGGAAGAAAAAGTGGGGATAAATAACAACAACAACAACAACAACAACAATAACAATAATAGATACATAACTACTTTGAGTCTTCTTATGGGAAGAAAAAGTGAGATTAATAATAATAATAATAATAATACATAGCTACTTTGAGTCTTCTTATGGGAAGAAAAAGTGGGATAAATAATAATAATAATAATAATAATAATAATAATAATAATAATAGATACATAGTTATTTTGAGTCTTCTTATGGGAAGAAAAAGTGGGATAAATAATAATAATAATAATAATAATAATAATAATAATAATAGATATATAGCTACTTCGAGTCTTCTTATGGGGAGAAAAAGTGGGATTAATAATAATAATAATAATAATAATAGATACATAGCTACTTTGAGTCTTCTTATGGGGAGAAAAAGTGGGATAAATAATAATAATAATAATAATAATAATAATAGATACATAGCTACTTTGAGTCTTCTTATGGGAAGAAAAAGTGGGATAAATAATAATAAAATAATAATAATAATAGATACATAGCTACTTTGAGTCTACTTATGAGAAGAAAAAGTGGGATTAATAATAATAATAATAGATACATAATTACTTTGAGTCTTCTTATGGGAAGAAAAAGTGGGATAAATAATAATAATAATAATAATAATAATAATAATAATAATAGATACATAGCTACTTTGAGTCTTCTTATGAGAAGAAAAAGTGGGAATAATAATAATAATAATAATAATAATAATAATACACATAGCTACTTTGAGTCTTCTTATGGGGAGAAAAAGTGGGATAAACAATAATAATAATAATAATAATAGGTTCTCTTTATGGGGCTGTCAGCAGAACGCAGCCATTGCAATGCTCCATGCGCTGGAAGGTCTGCTTACGTTGCGAACAGGATGCGGGCAAACTAGCCAAGTGCATGAATTCTGCCAAGGATCCGGGCCTTTTCCTGCAGGCAGGCCTCTCTCTTATGCAAACCCAATGGCACTGGGTCAACTCTGGGGTAAATATTGTGAGTAAGCATTTTCTCTCCCCTCTGGATCCCATTAAAAGGGGGAAAAGGCCAACCAATGTGTGCGTTGCATTAAACCGGGAACAAAGACAAAGTGACTCAGAGTCCAAAAAATGAAATAAAATAAAGCAAAAAAGGGGGGGAGACGGGGGCAGTGAGATGCGAAATACTGTCTAAATGTATGATTTAAAACAAACTCAAAACAATGCGCTTTCCAGCACATGGAGCACGCCAGGGCTTTCTTTCTTCTGCAACATCTGCTAGACCCCAAGGAGCCTTTTTGCAACCCATCCATGCCAGAGGAATGTCTTGTAATAATAATAATGCAAGGCCACTTAGAAAGTGGTTGCTTTTAGGGAAAAGTAAAGGATTTGCAGAGAGAGCCCAACAGGCATTAGGTCTGTCCTAGGTTTTGGGAGCTAAGCAGGGCCGGCCCTGGTCGGCACTTGGATGGGAGACCGACAATGAAAAAGGGCTGCCAAACCAAGCTTGCCTAAGAAAACCCTACAAAATGGGTCGCTAATATGGTTGAAGGCATATATACACACACACACACACACACACACACATACATACAGGTATATCATAATAGTAATAATAATAAACATACTTGCAACTCATTATTATTATTATTATTATTAAATACATACAAGATCTGGGTCTCTAATATGGTTGAAGGTATATATATGTACACACATATATATATATATACACATACACACATAAATACATACATACCTGTATATAATAATAATAATAATAATAATAATAATAAACATACTTGCAACTTATTATTATTATTGTTATTATTATTATTATTATTATTATTAAATACATACAAGATCTGGGTCTCTAATATGGTTGAAGGTGTATACACACACACACACACACATAAATACATACCTGTATATAATAATTATAATAATAATAATCATCATCATCATACTTGCAAATTATTATTATTATTATTATTAAATACATACAAGATCTGGGTCTCTAATATGGTTGAAGGTATATATATATATATATATATACACACACACACACACATAAATACATATATACCTGTATATAATAATATTATTAATAATAATAATAATAATAAACATATTTGCAATGTATTATTATTATTATTATTATTACTATTATTATATATAATACATAAAAGATCTGGGTCTCTAATATGGTTGAAGATATTATATATACATATCCGTACATACCTGTATATAATAATAATAATAATAATATACATACATGCAAATTATTATTATTATTGCTACTATTATTATATATAATACATACACAATTTGGGTCTCTAATATGGTTGAAGGAAAGGAGATTCCATCTGAACATGAGGAAGAACTTCCTGACTGTGAGAGCTGTTCAACAGTGGAACTCTCTGCCCCGGAGTGTGGTGGAGGCTCCTTCTTTGGAAGCTTTTAAACATAGGTGGATGGCCATCTGTCAGGGGTGATTTAAATGCAATATTCCTGCTTCTTGGCAGGGGGTTGGACTGGATGGCCCATAAGGTCTCTTCCAACTCTAGGATTCTATGATATATACATATATATATATATATATATATATATATATATATACATACATACACACAGACATACATATACATATGCATACACACAAACCTGCATATTATTATTATTATTATTATTATTATTATTATTATTATTATTATTATATACCTGCATTTAATTATTATTATTATACATATAATATACGTGAAAGATCTGGGTCTCTAATATGGTTGAAGGCATACACACACATAGCTGTATATTATTATTATATACATACCTTCATAAAATAATGATAATGATAAAAGTAATTATTATTAAGCACCTGACCCCCCCCCCCCCCCAATGCTGCAATCTAGAGATAAAGAGCCCTTTTTGGATTGCAACTAACAGCATCTCCATCCAGTTATGCTGGGATTTATAGTCCCTTATAACAATAACAACAACAACAGCAGCAGCAACAACAACAACAGATTGGATGGCTCTTTGTCAGGAGGACTTTGATTAGGTGTTCTTGCCGTGGTGAAGGAAGTTGGACTAGATGGCCTTAAGTATTTTCTATTGGTCATGGGGGTTCTGTGTGGGAAGTTTGCCCTGATGCTGTCGTTTGTGGGATTCAGAATGCTCTTTGATTGTAGGTGAACTGTAAATCCCAGTAACTACAACTCCCTAATGTCAAGGTCTATTTTCCCCAAGCTCCATCTGTGTTCATATTTGGGCAAATGGAGTATTCATGCCAAGTTTGGTCCAGATCCATCATTATTTGAGTCCACAGTGCTGTCTAGATGTAGGTGAACTACAACTCCAAAACTCAAGGTCAATGCCCACCAACCTCTTACAGTATTTTCTGTTGGTCCTGGGAGTCCCATGTGCCACGTTTGGTTCAATTCCATCATTGGTGGAGTTCAGAATGCTCTTTGATTGTAGGTGAACTATAAATCCCAGGAACTACAACTCCCAAATGACAAAATCAATTTTTTTGAGTGATGGTCACTCCTTGGATTAGTAGGTGTCTTGTGGCCAAATTTTGGCGGCAATTCGTCCAGTGGTTTTTGAGTTATGTTAATCCCACAAATGAACATTACATTGTCATTTATATAGCTATTTGTTTATACCCCACTTTATCTCTCTCAAAGGAGACTCAAAGTGGCTATGTATCTATGTTATTATTATTGTTGTTGTTTATATCGTTTTACCTCTCTCAAAGGAAACTCAAAGCAACTTTTTTTTTGTCGTGTCAGGAGCAAGTCGCTTCTGGTGTGAGAGAATTGGCCGTCTGGAAGGACAGTTGCCCAGGGGACGCCCGGATGATTTGATGTTTTTATCATCCTTGTAGGAGGCTTCTCTCATGTCCCCGCATGAGGAGCTGGAACTGATAGAGGGAGCTCATCTGCCTCTCCCCGGATTCGAACCTGCAACCTGTCGGTCTTCAGTCCTGCCGGCACAGGGGTTTAACCCACTGCGCCACCGGGGGCTCCTACTCAAAGCAACTATGTATCCATTATTATGATTATTTACTATTATTATATTTTATTATATTATTCTTATTATTTATACCCTGCTTTACCTCTCCCAAAGGAGACTCAAAGCAGCTCTGCATCAATTATTATGTTACATTATAATATAGTATTATAATTATCTAATATTATTATATCATTATATTTATACCCTGCTTTACCTCTCCCAAAAGAGACTCAAAGCAGATCTGCATCTATTATTATTATATCACATAATAATAATAATAATAATAATAAGATATTATATTTTGATACCCCACTTTACCTCTCAAAGGAGACTCAAAGTGGCTATTATTATTATTATTATTATTATTATTATTATATTTGTTGCTACCCCACTTCACCTCTCTCAAAGGAGACTCGAAATGTATGTTTGTTTATTATTATTATTAATGTATTTATTTGTTTATACCGTACTTTACCATCCTAAAGGAGACGCAAAGTGTATGTATGTATATTATTATTATTGTTATTATCATTATATTTCTTTATACCCCACTTTACCTATCCCAAAGGAGACTCAAAGTGGCTATGTATCCATTATTATTATTAGTAGTAGTATTATATTTTATTATATTATTATTATATTTATTTATACCCCTCTTTACCTCTCTCAAAGGAGACTCAAAGCAGCTCTGCATCAAGAATTATTGTATTATATTATATTGTATTATAATATAATATTATAATTATCTAGTACCATATTACAATTACTCTTATTTATACCCTGCTTTACCTCTCTCAAAGGAGACAAGAAGCGGCTCTGCATCTATTATTATTATATATTTTATTATATTATAATTACCTAATATTATTATATTATTTACTAGCCGCCCCTGTCACGCGTTGCTGTGGCCCACTCTGGTGGTCATGGGGGTTCTGTGTGGGAGGTTTAGCCCAATTCTATCTTTGGTGGGGTTCAGAATGCTCTGTGATTGTAGGTGAACTATAAATCCCAGCAAGTACAACTGCCAAATGTCAAGATTCTATTTTCTCCAAACTCCACCAGTGTTCACATTTGGGCATATTGAGTATTTGTGTAGAGCTTGGTCCAGATCCATCATTGTTCGAGTCCACAGTGCTCTCTGGATGTAGGTGAAATACAACTCCAAAACTAAAGGTCAATGTCCACCAAACTCTTCCAGTATTCTCTGTTTGTCATTAGAGTTCTGTGTGCCAAGATGGCCTGGCAGTGCCTGGGGCAATCTTTTGTTGAGAGGTGATTAGATGTCCTTGTTTGTTTCCTCTTTGCTGTTGTGCTGTTCTCATTTTAGAGTTTTTTAATACTGGTAGCCAGATCTTGTTCATTTTCATGGTTTCCTCCTTTCTGTTGAAATTGTCCACATGCTTGTGGACATCTAATCAACAAACATCAAACAAGGACATCTAATCACCTCTCAACAAAAGATTGCCCCAGGCACTGCCAGGCCATCAAATGCTAATCAAGGTGATCAGTTGAAGCATTCACACCTGGCTCCAGCAGACAAGAGTCCTTTGTCTCATCCTGGTCATTCCACAGATATATAAACCCTTTTTCCTAGTTCCAACAGACCTCACTACCTCTGAGGATGCTTGCCATAGATGCAGGCGAAATGTCAGGAGAAAACACCTTTAGAACATGGCCATATAGCCGGAAAAAACCTACAACAACCTATTATTATATTATTTATTATTATTATATTTAATTATATTATTATTATATTTATTTATACCCTGCTTTACCTCTCTGAAAGGAGACTCAAAGCAGCTCTGCATCTATCATTATTATATTCTACTAGCTGTCCCCTGCCACGCGTTGCTGTGGCCCACATGGGTTTTCTGTGTGGGAGGTTTAGCCCAATTCTATCATTGGTGGGGTTCAGAATGCTCTGTGATTGTAGGTGAACTATAAATCCCAGCAACTACAACTCCCAAATGTCAAGATTCTATTTTCCCCAAACTCCACCAGTGTTCACATTTGGCATATTGAGTATTTGTGTAGAGTTTGGTCTAGATCCATCATTGTTTGAGTCCACAGTGATCTCTGGATGTAGGTGAACTACAACTTCAAAATCAAAGGACACTGCCCACCAAACCCTTCCAGTGTGTTCTGTTGGTCATGGAAGTCCTGTATGCCATGTTTAGTTCAATTCCATCATTGGTGGAGTTCAGAATGCTCTTTGATACATCCCAGCAACAACAACTCCCAAATGACAAAATCAATTTTTGAGTGATAGTCACTCCTTGGGTTAGTAAATGTCTTGTGTCCAAATTTGGTGTCAATTCGTCCTGTGGTTTTTGAGTTATGTTAATCCCACAAACGAACATTACATTTTTATTTATATAGATTTATACCCTGCTTTACCTCTCCCAAAGGAGACAAGACGCGGCTATGTATCTATATTATTATTATATTATATTTATTATTATTATTATTTATACCCTGCTTTTTACCTCTCTCAAAGGAGACTCAAAGCAGCTCTGCATCTATTATTATATTTTATTATATTATAATTACCTAATATTATATTATTATTTATTATACTTTATTATATTATTATATTTATTTATACTCTGCTTTACCTCTCCCAAAGGGGACAAGAAGCAGCCCTGCATCCATTATTATTATATTATATTACATAATAATAATAATAATATATTATATTAATAATATATTATTAATTATATTAATAATATATTATTATTATTACATTTGTTTATACCCCTCTTTACCTATCTCAAAGGAGACTCAAAGTGGCTCTGCGTCTATTATTATATTATATTATAATTATCTATTATTATTATATTTATGTATACCCTGCTTTACCTCTCCCAAAGGAGACAAGAAGCAGCCCTTCATCTATTATTATTATTATTATATTATATTACATAATAATATATCATTATTATTATTACATTTGTTTATACCCCACTCTATCTCAAAGGAGACTAAAAGTGGCTCTGCATCTATTATTATTATTACATTTTATTATAATATAATTATCTATTATTATTATTATATTTATTTATACCCTGCTTTACCTCTCCCAAAGGAGACTTAAAGCAGCTCTGAATCAATTATTATATTATATTTTATTATAATATATTACAATTAATATTATAATATTTTGATTATATTTATTTATACCCTGCTTTACCACTCTCAAAGGAGACAAGAAGCGGCTCTGCATCTATTATTATATTATTATTATTATATTTATTTATACCCTGCTTTACCTCTCCCAAAGGAGACTCAAAGCAGCTCTGCATCAATTATTATATTATTATTATTATTATTATTATTATTATTATTATATTTATTTATACCCTGCTTTACCTCTCTCAAAGGAGACAAGAAGCGGCTCTGCATCTATTATTATTATATCATTATTATTATTATATTTATTTATACCCTGCTTTATCTCTCCCAAAGGAGACTCAAAGTGGCTCTGCATCAATTATTATATTTTACTATAATATAATTTCCTAATATTATTATATTTATTATTATGATTATATTTATTTATACCCTGCTTTACCTCTCCCAAAAGAGACTCAAAGTGGCTCTGCATCTATTATTATTATTATTATTATTATTACATTTTATTATAATTACCTAATATTATTATATCATTTATTATTATATTTAATTCTATTATGATTATATTTATTTATACTCTGCTTTACCTCTCCCAAAGGAGACAAGAAGCAGCTCTGCATCTATTATTATTATATTATATTTTATATAATATAATGACCTAATATTATTGTATTATTTATTATTATATTTAATTCTATTATGATTATATTTATTTATACCCCACTTTACCTATCCCTATAATTTCCTAATATTATTATATCATTTACTATTATATTTAATTCTATTATGATTATATTTATTTATACCCCACTTTACCTATCCCTATAATTACCTAATATTCTTATATCATTTACTATTACATTTAATTCTATTATGATTATATTTATTTATACCCCACTTTACCTATCCCTATAATTTCCTAATATTATTATATCATTTATTATTATATTTAATTCTATTATGATTATATTTATTTATACCCCACTTTACCTATCCCTATAATTTCCTAATATTATTATATCATTTATTATTATATTTAATTCTGTTATGATTATATTTATTTATACCCCACTTTACCTATCCCTATAATTTCCTAATATTATTATATCATTTATTATTATATTTAATTCTATTATGATTATATTTATTTATACCCCACTTTACCTATCCCTATAATTTCCTAATATTATTATATCATTTATTATTATATTTAATTCTGTTATGATTATATTTATTTATACCCCACTTTACCTATCCCTATAATTTCCTAATATTATTATATCATTTATTATTATATTTAATTCTATTATGATTATATTTATTTATACCCCACTTTACCTATCCCTATAATTTCCTAATATTATTATATCATTTATTATTATATTTAATTCTATTATGATTATATTTATTTATACCCCACTTTACCTATCCCTATAATTTCCTAATATTATTATATCATTTATTATTATATTTAATTCTATTATGATTATATTTATTTATACCCCACTTTACCTATCCCTATAATTTCCTAATATTATTATATCATTTATTATTATATTTAATTCTATTATGATTATATTTATTTATACCCTGCTTTGTCTCTCTCAAAGGAGACTCAAAGAAGCTCTGCATCTATCATTATTATATTATATTACATAATAATATATTATTATTATTATTATTATTATTATTATTATTATTGTTGTTGTTGTTATTATATGTGTTGATTGATACCCAGCTTGACCTTTCCCAAAGGAGCCTCCAAGCAATGAAGGAGAAGCAACCCCAAGAGAGGAGATGCATTGGATGCCAACCTGGGCAAGACCTGAGTCTCCAATGCAATGCCTGCAGCCAGCCAGCCAGCCAGCCTTCCAGCCAGCCTTGCCTTCCCTTCTTACTTACTTGTCGAGCACGAAGTAGAGGTCGAACCCCCCATAGCAGGCGGCCCCTCCATCCTGCTTCTGCTGCTGCTGCTTCTTGGCCTCATCCTGGCCAGCCAGGAGGAAAAGGAGGAGGAGAAGGAGGGCGCCAGGCAGGGCCACTCTCCTGGGGACCCTCAGCACCGCCATCCCAGAAAAAAATATATCCAGAAAGCCTCTACCTCGACCCCATCCAGAAAGCAAGAATTATTTTTTTTGAAAAAATGGATAAAAAATATTTTAAAAAATTGTACAAAATCCCAATCCCCACTGTTCCTTTGTTGCTTTGCATCCAAGGCCAGCTTTTCCAGATATTTTCCTTCTTCTTCTTCTTTTGCAAAAAAAAAAAAACTTTTGCAAAACTTTGGAGTTCTTTCAGTTTTGCAAAACAAACAAAGTCTCCCTGGTTTTTGCAAACTCAACACAAAAGGGAGCAAGTTTCCGGAGAAGGCTTCGCTTTGCCCCAGATTTGGGAGAAAGTGGGAAGGCTCTTCTCCTCTCCCTCTTTCTCTCCCCCCCCCCCCCACTTTTTTTTTGTGTGTGCATTTTTTTCCATCCTTCTTGCAGCTGCTTCTTGGGTTTCTTTCTTTCTTTGCTTGCCTTTCCCAGGGCAAGATTAGGAAGCGCGCGCGCGCCACCTCGTGGCCAAGTCGGGCAAAGCAGGCGCTTCTTTGTTACTTAACCAGGGTTATTTATTTATTTATTTATTTATTTATTTATTTATTTATTTATTTATTTATTTATTTATTTATTTGCTTATATACCGCTGTATCTCAAGCCCGAAGGCGACTCACAGCGGTTCACAAACAGTAAAAACAGTAGAAACAGCAGTGGTTCCATACAACATATAACAATTGACTTAACACATTATCCATAAATTACCAATAAGCAATTACAATGCACAATTATTACAAAAACAACCGTACCCAATCTTCTCATCATCCAAGCGTAGTCCAGGTTCGTCGCCCATTGTTCCATTCCTATGTTCCATTACCAGATTGCACTAAATTACTCAAACGCCTGCACAAACATCCAGGTCTTCACCTTTTTGCGGAATACCATTAGAGATGGTGCTAGTCTAATGTCCGTAGGAAGGGCGTTCCACAGCCGAGGAGCCACCACCGAGAAGGCCCTATCTCTCGTCCCCGCCAGCCGAGCTTGAGAAGCAGGCGGGATCGAGAGCAGGGTCTCGCCGGAAGATCTCAAAGTCCTGGTGGGTTCATAGGCAGAGATGCGGTCAGATAGGTAGCTTGGGCCGGAACCGTTTAGGGCTTTAAAGGCCAACCAGCACTTTGAATTAGCCCGGTAGCAGATCGGTAGCCAGTGGAGTTGGCGCAACAGGGGGGTTGTATGCTCCCTGCGCTCCGCTCCTGTTAAAATCATGGCTGCCGAGCGTTGGACTAGTTGAATGAAAAGTAATGCCTCCACCTTCATAACTCCTCAACAGATGGCAGTACTGGTACGCGGCACAGGTACTGCCTTGTTCAGCTCCAATCAGATCCGTAGCCAGGGGTGCCTCAACCCATTACGCAAAGTAAGCATTTGCAGCAGGCATGTAGCCGGGGGGGGGGGCTCAGGGGGCTTCAGCCCCCCCCCCCCCAAATTCTCATGGTGGTTCGTGAAAAGGCCTTACTGGTGCATTACTTAAACTTATTCATATCATGATCTGATCGCCATACTCAATATATCCCATTGTTGGGGTTCAGCCTGAGTTTGAACTTGAACCTGATTCTCTGTTTGTTCCTCCTGGTGCTAATGAAAGTATATGAAGAAAATGCTGTAGGTTTGGAAAATGCCAATGTTCCTGAAATTAGTGAGGAAGGAACTTCTGTAGATTTGGAAAATGAAAGTACCAGTGTTCATGAAAATGTTTCAGAGGGAGACCTTGAACTTTCCCTCCCTTCTGCACCTGTTAACTGTAATGACAACAGAAGGGGCCAAATTTGGGAAGACAGAAGTAAATCACTCAGTTTGCGTCGATCCTCCCGAATTCAAGAATTAAAAACATTGGCTTCAAAAAAGAAGGGCGGTTCACGGAACCAATTCTTGAGTTTTAATTGCAATACGCCGGGCTGATTGTCTCAGTTCAGGCATCGTTTCAGAATTGATGAAGACCTTGGCAGTTCTCCCGGTTCCCTGCCATAGTTTGGGAAGATTTCTAGGATATCAAGTACGGTTAGTGGATTGCTAACAGATTCCAGTATTTCCCAGTGAGGCTTTTGGTTTTGCTTTGTCCATTTAAATTCATGTTTGCTGATTTTGCTGTGGCTTTTGACTTGCATTTTTCCTTTATTTTGTAACCATTTTTCTTCAATAAAAAAGGATTGTTTTTCACAGCCAAGTGTGTTGGATAGTTATCTTAGGGCCTCGTTCCCTGTCAGGGGTGACTCAAGAGCAGGGGCGGCTCGTCCATTACGCGAAGTAAGCGGTCGCAGAACACTTTTTTTTTTGCCAGGGGCGCAGAGGCGCCTCTGTAAATGCCCCTCGACCGCCACTTGAGGAGCGCCCCCTCAGCTCACAACAGCCCTAGCAGTCCGGGGGGAGCCGCGGCTTTCTTGCCTCGCTGCCAGGCGATCCTCTTCCCAAAGGGGCCGGGCCCTTGAGCCTCACCTAGCCCCTCTCGTTCCTGCTCCACCCGGCCACCGGGTGCGCGAGCAGAGCCGGCGCTCAATCGTTCTCCGCGTTCGATCCCTTCCCCATGACCGGCTCCCTTTCCCGATCCCCCGGCGCTCCACCCGCCTCCTCTCCTCTCCCCAATCCGCGGGTGGGCCAAGGGGCGGAGCCGCCGCGCCTGGCCCGCTTCGGGTCCGGAGGCATGTTTGAAGACCCCAGCATGCACACCAAAAGTCGCCTCTTCTCCTGACTTTCTCTTCAGCCATTGGAACCAAGAGAGAGAGAGAGAGAGACCTCCGGCTGGAGGTATCTCCCACCTCCGCTCCCTCCTTTGTTTTTGCGCCTACCTTCAGGAAAGGTGGGCATCTCCACCTCTGTCTCTCTCTCTCTCTCTTGGTCCCAATGGCTGAGGAGAAAGTCAGGAGAAGAGGTGACTTTTGGTGCACACGCCGGGGTCTTCAGGCACGCCTCCGGACCCAAAGCGGGCCAGGCAAGGGAGCAAGTGCGGCAACTGTAGTTACTGGGATGTATAGTTCACCTACAATCAAAGAGCATTCTGAACTCCACCAATGATGGAATTGAACCAAATATGGCACACAGAACTCCCACGATGAACAGAAAATATATATCAATGATTGTTTGGGGGGGGGGCGCTAAAATACTGTTTGCTTACCATTGAAAATTACCTAGGGCTGCCTCTGCATGGGGGTATTGGGGTAATGATACAAAAGGTTTGCTAGGCTAGACCCTCTTTCACACTCAGACTCAGCCCCCCCCCGAAACTCAGCCCCCCCCAACCCCCCTGAAAAAAAATCAGCCCGCCCCCTGAAACAAAATCCTGGCTACGGGCCTGATTTGCAGTATAGTTGATTTTGCCCAGGGGCACTGTACTGTAGCCGCTGGAGCTGAAATTAAATGCTTCTAAGAGAGGAAAGCCCAGGGGCCCGAGAAAGAACCTTTAGAGGAATTTTCCCTATTAAACAGGCTTTAGGAGACTTAAGCTTAAATACAACAGTCTTTATTAATGAACAAGCAGGAATTGTAAGATTTCTAAATAGTCTATTGGGTCTTGCAGTCTTGTTTACAGGAAACAGGCACTATCTTCAAGAAACTTTGTTTAACAGACTTATGTTAAGTTACAACTTAATTCATGGTTCAGATTTACTATTTATTTATATCCAGTTTTAACAGTCACCTTCGAATTTGCACCATTATTCTCACTGATAGATTTTAACATTGACAATCGCCATTCCTATTCATTGATAGCGAAGAGGCGTCGAAACCAAATGAAAACACTTGCAAAAAAGCGACATATATCTACAAGTTGGTTGAAAAAGAACAGCCTTTTGCACCACTTTTTGACATATATTTTTTATTGATTTCCATTACATATTTGGGAAGAAAAAACAATTAATGTAAATTTTTAACCCAAATTCTTTTAAAGTAGTTCTATTACACCATAGTTACTTTGTCCAAGAAAGAAAGTAGTTACAGAGAACTCCAGTGTTTGCAATGAAAGTCTCCAAGTCTTTGGCCTTTTCATGCAGGGCTTCCAGGCCAATGAGGTTTGGGAGTCCGCTCCGGGTTTTAGTCTGAACATTAACAGTTTGATCCAATAATAAAGAACTATGGCAGTCTTTTAGTTTGGACTTTAACAAACTTATCCAACAAACATTTAACAAATTCATTTAAAAACAGGAGCAAAACCGTTAGAGTCCGCTTTGGGTTTTAGTCCGAACTTTAATTAATTTTATCCAATGAGGAAAGAGATCACAGTCTTTTAGGTTAATTTAATCCAATTAACTTTTAACAGCCTTGTCCAAAATAGGTGAAAAATAAACCATTTTGGAGATCACAGTCTTTAAGTTCGCTTTGGGTTTTAGTCCGAACTTTAATTAATTTTATCCAATGAGGAAAGAGATCACAGTTTTTTAGGTTAATTTAATCCAATTAACTTTTAACAGGCTTGTCCAAAATAGGTGAAAAATAAACCATTTTGGAGATCACAGTCATTAGGTCCGCTTTGGGTTTTAGTCCGAACTTTAATCATACTGGAACCTAGTCTGAACTTTAATGAGCCATACAATTAGGAAAAAGAACAACAGTTGAGTCTCATTAAAACTTTTGAGTTCACTTTGGGTTTTAGTCCGAACTTTAATGAAACCATTCAACGAGGGGGGGAAAACAGTTTCAGAGTTTGAAGTCTGGTTTGGGTTTTAGTCCGAACTTTAATTGACTTATCCAATCAGGGAAAAAATGTTTGGAGATTGGAGTCTTTAAAATCCGCTTTGGGTTTTAGTCCGAACTTTAACAAACTCATCCAATGAGAAAACTTCTATTTCGGACAGAGTGCCCAATGGGCTGAATCTCAAAGAGCTGCTTTACATGTTTGGGATAAATAAACCCTGGAGCGGATTCGCAGCCCGACTGACTCGGAAGCTGGAGCGGAATAGGTGGAGAGGCGGGCGCTTCATCCGGTTAGAAGAGGGAGATTCCTCCACATAAGTTCACATTCAGGATGAGGAGGTTGATCCCAGCACAAGCCCGTCCTCCCACTAATGGAGGCGGCCCTAAAGGGAGAGAAAATGGGGTCAAGTCATTGCAGTCCCAGTCTGGTCTTGGATGCTAAGCAGGGTCGGCCATGGATGGCGCTTGGAGGGGAGATCGCCAATGCAAGCCTATACACTCTATGCTAGCAAAAGTAAATCTGAGCATCATTTGCTTAAAGAAATCCCACTCAGGGCAAGGCTAAATACCTTAAAAGCACCAAATCCTGTCTGATCATGGAAGCTAAGCAGGGTCAAGCCTGGATGGTACTTGGAGGGGAGACTGCCAGCAAATGCCAACTTTGCGTAAGAAATGTATGGGCTCCCCATAAGTCTACAGGTACATTTTAATCTGTAATCTTATGGAAAGCCTGCTTTGCCCATAGAAACCCATAGAAGGAATCACACTCCCTCAGCCCTGGATAATGGGAAACTACTTGAAACAACAACAACAACAACAACAAAACAACAACAACAACACCTTGCCTCCTGCACAATAATAATAACAATAAATATAATAATAATTTTATTATTATTATATTTATATAAAAATAATAATCTAATAATAATGTAATATTAATAATGAAACAATAATGATTTAATAGTTTAATAATAATAATTTAATTTAATAATAATAATCAAATAATTTAAATAATGATATAAAATATTAATATCATATTTTAGTGATATAATAGTAATGAAACAATAATGAAATAATAATTTAATAAGGATAATAATATATCATTAAAATATTATGATTAAATTATTAAATTATTATTCTTAAATTATAATAATAATGAAACAATAATGAAATAATAATTTAATAAGGATAATAATATAATTTAAGAATAATAATTTAATAATTTAATAATAATATTGTTATTGTTTTATTATAGTTATTCATATTTAATAATGTAATAATTTAATCATTACATTATCAATTATTCTTAAATTATAATAATAATGAAACAATAATGAAATAATAATTTAATAAGGATAATAATATAATTTAAAAATAATAATTTAATCATTTAATAATAATATTGTTATTGTTTTATTATAGTTATTCGTATTTAATAATGTAATAATTTAATCATAATAATAATGTAATCATTTAATCATCATAATTTAATAGTAACATAATTTGATTTAATAATAATAACAATTTATTTATGTATTTATTTATCGTATTTGTATACCACCTTTCTCATCCTGAAGGTGACTCAAGGTGGTTTACAATACAACAATAATTTAATATAATAAATATTCACAATATTATTAATAATAATTCTAGGCAAACTCACTTGCATACTCCGTAGCCCAGTAGGTTGTCAAGCCGCTGCAAATGGCCTGGATCGGGGCCCCAAGGGTGGCCATGTTGGAGACCAGTTGGCGAGAAATCCCATAACTTCTGCTAATGGAATGGATCGATTGGCCCTATATAGATTGCATGGAGAGAGGAAACTACAATGTCGTGCAATGCATGGGATCTATAGCACTTTTGAAAACTTTTTAAAAACTGATAAATCCAACCATACAATTCACCATTCTGGACACAAGGTGGCAGCAAAGATATAACAAATGCATATACAATGACTCCACTAAGGTTGAAAAATCCACTACCGGATATACTCAAGTATAAGCTGACCTGAATATAAGCCGAGGCAGCTAATTTTATTACAAAAAACTGGGAAAACATATGGACTTGAGTATAAGCAGATGACACACAACTCTATTACTCATTTCCACCCATCTCCAAGGAGGCCTCCCGGGTCCTGGACGAGTGCCTGGCCGCTGTGTCTATCTGGATGAGGAAGAACAAGCTGAAGATCAATCCCGACAAGACAGAGGTCCTCCTGGTTGATCGTAAACCTGACCGGGGTATAGGGTGGCAACCTGTGTTGGACGGGGTTACACTCCCCCTGAAGCCACAGGTCCGCAGTTTGAGAGTCCTCCTGGATTCATCGCTTACGCTTGAGGCTCAGGCGTCGGCGTTGTCCGGGAGGGCTTTCGCACAATTGAGACTCTTGCGCCAACTGCGACCATACCTCGCAAAGGCTGATCTGGCTGGGGTGGTCCATGCCTTGGTCACCTCTAGATTGGACTACTGCAATGCGCTCTACATGGGGCTGCCCTTGAAAACGGCTCGGAAATTTCAACTGGTCCAACGGGCAGCGGCCAGGATGTTAACTGGGGCCCCTTACAGAGAGAGGTCAACCCACCTGTTCAAGGAGCTCCATTGGCTGCCGTTTATTTTCCGAGCCCAATTTAAGGTGCAGGTGCTTACCTACAAAGCCCTAAACGGTTTGGGACCAGCCTACCTGCGTGACCACATCTCCGTATATGAACCCATGCGCTCACTTTGTTCATCCGGTGAGGCCCTGCTTGCGATTCTGCCTGCATCGCAGGCGTGTCTGGTGGGGACGCGAGACAGGGCCTTTTCCGTGGTGGCCCCCCGACTCTGGAACACCCTCCCCAAAGATCTTAGACAGGCCCCTACGTTGGCAGTCTTTAGAAAGAACTTGAAGACCTGGCTGTTCCGATGTGCCTTTCCAGAATAGGAAAACTCCAACAACAAGTCCCAGAAGCACTTTATTAGAAATTAAGATTGCTGGCACACTGCACTTACCCTATAATCCTTACATATCACCTGTCACATCAGCACTTTTAATCTGTACCCATTACTCTGGCCTGGCCCAGTTTTATTGTGTCCTGGTGTATTGTTTTATTGCTTGTTGTTTAATATTGCTTTAACTGTTTTTAATTTACTTTAGGTTGTGTATTGTTAAGTTGTGTATTGAGGCCTTGGCCTTTGTAAGCCGCATCGAGTCCTTCGGGAGATGCTAGCGGGGTACAAATAAAGTTAATAATAATAATAATAATAATAATAATAATAATAAGCCGAGGATGGGAAATGCAGCATCTACTGGTAAATTTCAAAATAAAAATAGATACCAATAAAATTACATTAATTGAGGCATCAGTAGATTAAATATTTACATAAAACTGTAATTTAAGATAAGACTGCCCAACTCTGATTAAACCATTATTCTAACCTTCTTCAACGTAAATGTGCTTATGTATCCTTCCAATAATAATAAAGAGAGTAAAATAATAAATGTAATAATAATATAATAATAATAATAATGGAAATGTAATAATACCAGTAATAATACCATAAAATAATACATGTAATAACAATAATAAATAAAGTAAAATAATAAATGTAATAATAATAATAGAGTAAAATTATAAATGTAATAAAAATAATAACAGAGGAAAATAATAAATAACCTTGACTCAAGTATTTATTTATTTATTTATTTATTATTTGAACTTATGTGCCGCCACTCCCCTGGGGCTCGGAGCGGCTTACAAGAATGGCTAAAATCTAACAAAATTTAAAAGCAATTTAAAATAATTTAAAAACAGCAATATTAAAAGCCTGTTGAAACAGGTATGTCTTACATGCCCTGCGGAAAGCTGGTAAGTCCCACAAGGCACGGACTTCAGGTGGCAGAGTATTCCAGAGTGATGGTGCCACTGCTGGGAAGGCTCTGCGTCTGGTTGCTGTTAGACGCAAGGTCTTGACACTGGGAATTTCCAATAGATCTTGGTCCTCAGAACGGAGGGATCTCTAGGGTTGGTAGGGGATGAGGCGGTCCCTCAGGTACATCGGCCCCAGACCATGCAAGGCCTTAAAGGTGAGTACCATCACTTTGAAAGTGATCCGGTGCTCAATTGGTAACCAATGCAGCTGTAGTAAGATTGGTGTTATGTGGCATCTCATTGGAATTCCCGCAAGAAGCCGAGCAGCTGTGTTTTGTACCAACTTGAGCTTCCAGATCACCGACAGAGGAAGGCCAATGTAGAGGGCATTACAGTAGTCCAGTCTTGAGATGACCGTGGCCTGGGGTATAAGCCGAGGGGGACTTTTTCAGCCTAAAAAAAGGGCTGAAAAAGCTGAAGCCGACACACATTCTGCCACCTACCTGATGGGTCATTTGGTCCAGCTGCGATATATTTGGGAAGTTGTTCCGGTTCATCCGGGACACGACACATATCCTCTTGTAGGGCATGTGGTAGGCGATCATGCCCTGCAAGGCAAAACCCCCAAGGATAGCATGAGCAAAGGAAGCGGCTGAGAGAATGAGAACTTTTCCTTTCTTGCACGAACCTGGATTCATGCCCAAAATTACAACATGGAAGAGCTTTGCTCAAATCCTTCCTCTGCCATGGAAACCCCATTGGATGACATTTGAAACTTTACTTGATGGTACACTGGACCTGTGCTATCATCCATCTATATAAATAAAAATGTAATGTTTGTTTGTGGGATTAACATAACTCAAAAACCACTGGATTAATTGACACCAAAATTGGACACAAGACACCTCTCAGGCCAACAAATGACCATCACGCATAAAAACACTGAAAAACACAGGAGAAGGGACTTAAAAAGTAAAAAAAAACATTACAACACATGTGCAAAACCACATATATACAGTATACACAAACACACATATACTCAGACTGGGCCACAGGAACGCGTGGCAGGCAGAGGCGGCCCTAGGTAATTTTCAACGGTAAGCAAACAGTATTTTGGCCACCCCCCCCCCAACCAATCATTGATATATATTTTCTGTTTGTTGTGGGAGTTCTGTGTGCCATATTTGGTTCAATTCCATCATTGGTGGAGTTCAGAATGCTCTTTGATTGTAGGTGAACTATACATCCCAGTAACTACACTTGCCGCACTTGCTCCCTTGCCTGGCCCGCTTTGGGTCCGGAGGCGTGCCTGAAGACACCGGCGTGTGCACCAAAAGTCACCTCTTCTCCTGACTTTCTCCTCAGCCATTGGGACCGAGAGAGAGAGAGAGACAGAGGTGGAGATGCCCACCTTTCCTGAAGGTAGGCGCAAAAACAAAGGAGGGAGCGGAGGTGGGAGATACCTCCAGCGGGAGGGGCTCTCTCTCTCTCTCTCTCTCTCTCTCTCTTGAGGAAGTGAGGAGAAGAGGCGACTTTTGGTGCACATGCTGGGGTCTTCAGACACGCCTCCGGACCCGAAGCGAGCCAGGTGTGGCGGCTCCGCCCCTTGGCCCACCTGCAGATTGGGGAGAGGAGAGGAGGCGGGTGGAGAGCCAGGGGATCAGGAAAGGGAGCCGGTCATGGGGAAGGGATCGAATGCGGAGAACGATTGAGCGCTGGCTCTGCTCGCATACCCAGTGGCCAGGTGGAGTAGGAATGAGAGGGGCTAGGCGAGGCTCAAGGGCCCGGCCCCTTTGGGAAGAGAATTGCCCAGCAGCGAGGCAAGCGAGGCTCCCCCCCCCCCCGGACTGCTAGGGCTGTTGAGAGCTGAGGGGGCGCTCCTCAAGTGGCAGTCGAGGGGCATTTACAGAGGCGCCTCTGCGCCCCTGGCAAAAAAAAGTGTTCTGCGACCGCTTACTTCGCGTAATGGACGAGCCGCCCCCGGTGGCAGGGGACGGCTAGTGTGTGTGTGTATGTATATCACATACACACACACACATACACACACATATATATAGACACATTCATATATATATAAACACACACATACATGCAAATACATATACATACATACACATACATTTATCTGTCAATCATATCTCTATCTGTCAATCATATCTCTCTTATCATATCTATCTCAGTCATAAATATTTCAATCATATCTATCTCAATAATATCTATATATCTAATATCTATCATAACTCTGTCATATCTATCTATCTCAATCATATCTATCTGATCATATCTATCTCAATCATTTCTATGTAATCATATAATATCTATTTCATATCTATCTAATCACATCTATCCATCTCAATCATCTCTCTCACTCTCTCTGTCAATCATGTCTATCCTATCTGCATGGCCATCCATCAGGAGGGCTTGGATTGTGTCTTCCTTTATGGCAGGAGAAGGTCAGACTGGATGGCCCTTTGAAAGATCCTTTCCAACTCAAGGATTCTATGGTTCTATGACTTCCAGTAGCCCCAGCGCGCTTCCTTACACTGTTGTAATCCACAATGGCGTTGCTGGAGTGGGGCCCGGAGTAGATGTTGAAGGCAGCCACATTGGTGTGGTGGTTGATGTTGACCGTCTGGTAGACCGTGCTTCCATCATTCCCTTTGTTAATCAGCTGGATGGCCTGGGAACAAAGGAGAGCATTGTGGCGGATGGAAGCAGATCACCTACGGGTGGGCTAGATGACCTCAAGGGCACCCTTATAGAAAAGGCTGCCCCATCCGATGACCAATGTCCAAATGAAGGAGGGCATTGTGGTGGGTGGAAGCCCATGAGGTTATAGCTTCGAGCAGAAACAAAACTTTTGCAGTTGATTAAACTTTCCCCATGTTTTGATGATCGAACCAATTAGCAAATGTCATTTATAACCCAGGAACAAAAATCATGTCACATAGTGTAATATAATAATATAATATAATAATACAATTATTATATAATAATATAATATAATAATAAATATTATCATAATATGTCTTAAATCAGGATGATGTCCCTCTCACAAACAACAGATCTTGATTTCCACAAGACCTTCAGTAAAGTCCCCTATGATCTTCTTGCAAGCAACTTAGTCCAATGTGAAATAGATAATGTTCCTGCAAGATACACATCTGAAAAAGATCTTGGAGTCTTCGTGGAGCACAAGCTCAACATGAGCCAAGAGTGTGATGCAGCTGCTGAAAAAGCCAATGGGATTTTGGGCTGCATCCAGGCATGTAGCCGGGGGGGGGGGGGGGGGGGGGGGGGCTTGAGGGGCTTCGCCCCCCCCCCGAAATTCTCATGGTGGTTCGCGAAAAGGCCTTACTGGTGCATTATTTAAACTGTTATGTTTATTCATATCATGATCTGATCACCATACTCAATATATCCCATATGCATGGGGGTATTGGGGTAATGATACAAAAGGTTTACTAGGCTAGACCCTCTTTCACTCAGACTCAGCCCCCCCCCGAAACTCACCCCCCCCCCCCCCCCGAAAAAAAACCCCCCCCCCCCCCGAAATGAAATCCTGGCTACGGGCCTGGCTGCATCAGAGGAAGTCTAGTGTCTAAAACTCTAAGTCAATGGAAGTCATGATGCCTCTCTATGCTACTGGGTCTGTTTATCCTCCAGAAGAGAGAAAGACATAAGAGCCATGAATAAATAGGTGAAAGGATGCTATAAGGAAGAGGGAGCAGGCTTCCTTTCTACTGCCTTGGAAACTAGGACTCAGTGGAGCCATGGGCTCAAATGACAGGAAAAGAGACTCCATCTGAACATGAGAGCCGTTCAGCAGTGGAACTCTCTGCTCCGGAGTGTGGTGGAGGCTCCTTCTTTGGAAGCTTTTAAACAGAGGCTGGATGGCCATCTGTCAGGGATGATTTGAATGCAACATTCCTGCTTCTTGGCAGGGGATTGGACTGGATGGCCCATGAGGTCTCTTCCAACTCTTTGATTCTATGATTCTATGGGGAATAACTTTTTAGAACTGTTCAACAGTGGAACTCTCTGCTTTGGAATTCAGTGGAAGCTCCTTACTTGGAAGCGTTTAAACAGAGCCTGGATGGCCATCTGTTGGAAGTGCTTTTATTGTGCATTTCCCACATGACTGCAGAAGTGGGATAGACTAGATGGCCTTTAGAGGTCCCTTCCAACTGATTCTGTAACCTGTTCCATCTTTTGGTGGCGGATCCCTGCGCCAGTGAGGGGTGGACTATATGTCCTCAGGAGGACCTTTCCAGGGACCTATGTGTGCGTCTACACTGGAAGGGTCCTCCTGAGGTCATCTAGTCCATCCCGCATCAATGCAGACAGAGGAAGACAGACTTTAAAAAGAAGCGAAACTGGGTACTTACATTACTTGCAGACACTGAGTCTGTAAGGAGCCCCAGGAAGGCGACTGCAAAGATCTTGAAAACAGAATGAAAACATAAGATTAATGCAAAATAAAAACACTTTAGGCAAACTTTTTATGTTTCAAAAAATGAGGAAAAAATGCATATTCATCCATAAGTCTTCCTTGCCTAAGAAATCCCAATTGAATTAACGAGGTCCCCATAAATGAACCATAGATGGCATAGAAAGGCTTTGCACACTTTCCCGCACAGACCCCGTCCTATATTGCTATATTTCCTGGACAACACGTGCAATGTATTACAAATAGGTGATAACAATACAATTTATTTATTTATTTTTATTTATCGTGTCAGGAGTAACCAGACATTTGGCAAACAATACAATAAAAAATAATTTAAAAAACACATGTAGAATTAATGCAGTTTGGTCCCACTTGAATAATAATAATAATAATAATAATAATAATAATAATAATTTTTAAAAATTGTATCAGGAGCGACTTGAAAAACTGCAAGTTGCTTCTGGTATGAGAGAATTGGCCGTCTGCAAGGACGTTGCCCAGGGGACGCCCGGGTGATTTGATGTTTTTATCATCCTTGTGGGAAGCTTCTCTCATGTCCCCACATGAGGAGCTGGAGCTGATAGAGGGAGCTCATCCACGCTCTCCCCGGATTCGAACCTGCGACCTGTCGGTCTTCAGTCCTGCCGGCACAGGGCTTTAACCCACTGCGCCACCGGGGGCTCCGACATTATAATAATAATAATAATAATAATAATAATAATGATACAATAGAGGGTCCTGTCCAGTCCGGGCCAAACTACAACTCCCACGTTCCACAGCACTGAGCCATGGCAGCTCAAGCAATGTCAAACTGGATTAGTTCAACAGTGTAGATGATAAAAACTCGCTTTGGAAATGTCGACTATACTTACAAGAGTCCTCATTGTGGTTCCTTGCTTGTATCTGGATCAATGGGGATTTCTGGCTTTTATATAGAGGTCTCCACCAGAAGTGCATCCGAAGACATGGAGTCTGCTCAAATATTGATTCTTCTCATTCCGGACCGATGGGAAGCGATGCTTTCGGACGGATGAGAAACTCTGCATAGAAAGCTAAATATTGTCTTTGCTAAATATTATTGACTGTCTTCTCATCCATCCTAACGAAGCCAAACATGATGACTGGATGGAGCAAATAGGCATTAGAAGTTAATGAGCCTTGTTGGTCTATTGATACAAGACATGTAAACTGGGCTTAGGATGGTGGCTTTTAGGTGGATGTATTCCTTATAAGAAATAATGTATTTTTGCTGCAAAACGACATGACATTTTCAGGCACTGGGTTGTTGTATTGTCGAAGGGTTTCATGGCCGGAATCACTGGGTTTTCGTAGGTTTTTTCAGGCTATATGGCCATGGTCTAGAGGCATTCTCTCCTGACGTTTTGCCTGCATCTATGGCAAGCATCCTCAGACTACACAGAGAAGCCATTGAAATCCACAAGCATGTGGACAATTTCAACAGAAAGGAGGAAACCATGAAAATGAACAAAATCTGGCTACCAGTATTAAAAAAACTCTAAAATTACAACAGCAAACAACAGAGAGGAAACAAACAAGGACATCTAATCACCTCTCAACAAAAGTTTGCTCTAGGTACTGTCAAGCTATTATATGCTAATCAAGGTGATCAGTTGAAACATTCACACCTAGCTCCAGCAGACAAGAGTCCTTTGCCCCACCGTGGTCATTCCACAGATATATAAACTCTTTTTCCTACTTCCAACAGACCTCACTACCTCTGAGAATGCTCGCCATAGATGCAGGCGAAACATCAGGAGAGAATGCCTCTAGACCATGGCCATATAGCCCGAAAAAACCTACAAAAACCCAGTGATTCCGGCCATGAAAACCTTCGACAATACAATTTCAGGCACATTTTAGTGCCTCCTGGCACATTTTGCACCCAACCCCCCATTCTATTTCCTTTGCAGTGCCCAAAGGATGCATCTGCACCATAGAATAGATGCATTGTCTTTACAATGCCCAAAGGATTCCTCTGCATCAAAACAACAGAGAGGAAACAATCAGGGACAGCTAATCACCTCTCAACAAAAGATTCCCACAGGCACTGCCAGGCCATCAAATGCTAATCAAGGTGGTCAGTTAAAACATTCACACCTAGGTCCAGCAGACAAGGGTTCTTTGTCCCACCCTGGTCATTCCACAGATACATAAACCCATTTTCCTAGTTCCAACAGACCTCACTACCTCTGAGGATGCTTTCCATAGATGCAGATGAAACGTCAGTAGAGAATGCCTCTAGAACATGGCCATACAGCCTAAAAAATCCTACAACAACCCAGTGAATGCACTCTCTTTGCAACTCCTAAAGGGTGTATCCGCTATCATCAGCGATCCCTCGTGTCCAAGTGGGATGGCCTTCCAAGTCCAGGGTCTTGGCGGTGGATCTGTCGGTGACCTGCATGGTCTTCTGCAGTGAGGACATCGGTTTCCAGGTGGAAGGCACTCCTGCCAAGTGATGGCTCTGTGATCAGAGGTGACCCCCCCCCCCCCCCCCCCGACTCTGTAAAAGATAGTTCAAAATCAGGGAATTTATAGTTTTGTCAAGGACACTGATATCGGAGGTGACCTCTCCCCCCCCCCCACCCAGGACTCTGTAAAAGATGGTTCAAAACCAACAAATTCGTAGTTTTACCAAGGACACCAGGTTGGAATGATCCCATAATACCCTATCTCTCCCTCATGTGGGAATCTGGCTCTTTCCATGGCCCCACATGGCAATGCCCCTTAATCCACACTTTATGGACTTTTCTATGAACCTTTAGAAACTTTTTCCTCCCCAAGCTTCATGAACTTCCACTATGATTTTAGGCTTTCAATTGACTTTTTGGCGGGTGGGGTGGGTTGATATGATTTCTTTCCCCTCTTTTAGGAATGTATACCTTATGAACCCCTTATATGTCTGTATAAAATATGAAATGTCACCTTTTCATGAATTCAGCCACACATGGGCTCCAGGAGACTTCCTCTTCCCTCCTGGGCCAGATAAGCCCCCAAACAATCAGGAGTCAACAGAAACTCTTGCATGAACAATAGGACAATGGGCATGATCTTTCAGACATCGGAGTTTGCCCATCTGGAGGATCTGCCCCATGGCACAGTCAATCATTCCTCACCACAGGGGACTTCCTGCCTAAAGAGGCTATTGATGTCCCCACAGCCTCCTTCTTTGTTGACATTCCTCAGGCCGATACCAGAAGTCAGGTACTATCAGATACTATCAATCAAACCATATCCCTGACACCAGGTTTTCAAAAGAGTCTGACTTTTGGTCAGACAAAAAAATGTATATTTCCACATTCAAAGACAATAGAAGACCCAGCTTGAAGACTGCCAAAGTTATTGCGGGCGATTATCCATACACTGAGTCACTTAATCCATTCATTTCTTAATTGTTTCCCTCCTGGACCACCTCCTTCTTCCCCATTGGCCAAGAGGCCGAAGCGGCGCTGGCTTGCCCATTGGCTGAGGTACGCCTGAGCTCGCTATGCCTCTCCTCCAGCTGATGTCTGTATGTATGTGTGCATGTGTATATGTATATTGTGTATATGTGCGTGCTTGTGTATATGCATATATGTGTGTTTATATGTGTATGTATGTCTAGATGCATATAGGTGTATATGTATGTGTGTGTATGTGTATATTTGTGTGTGCTTGCACATATATGTATGTGTGTATGTATGTATGCATGTGTATATGTATATTGTGTATATGTGTGTGCTTGTGTATATGCATATATGTGTGTTTATATGTGTATGTGCATATGTATATAGGTGTATATGTATGTGCATGTATGTGTATATTTGTGTGTGCTTGCGCATATATATGTGTGTGTCTGTATGTATGTGTGCATGTGTATATGTATATTGTGTATATGTGTGTGCTTGTGTATATGTGTGTTTATATGTGTATGTATGTGTATATGTATATAGGTGTATATGTATGTGTGTATGTGTATATTTGTGTGTGCTTGTGCATATAAATGTGTGTGTATGTATGTGTGCATGTGTATATGTATATGAATGTATGTGTATATGTATATATTGTTTATTTTGGGGGGTTTTAAAGTCCGTTCTGCTGGGGTTTTTTTGTGTTTTTAGGGTGATGGTCACTCGTTGGCCTAAGAGGTGTATTGTGTCCAGATTTGGTGTCAATTCGCCCAGTGGTTTTTGAGTTCTGTTAATCCCACAAACGAACATTACATTTTTATTTATATAGATTATATAATGCACTCCTCTCTCAAATCATGCATTATATGTTTTGGGCCGTGCGGGCTCTCTTCCAAGGTGTGCCCAGCGCTGTTTGCTCAGAGAAGAAAGAGCATCGTTTTTGGGGTTTGTCTTGCAGGCGTTGGCGTTCTTCGTGGGCAGTTCCACTTGAGGCTCATCCCTTCTAAGCCTGTGGCAAATATTTGGCCCAAGTGCCAGGATTATTCCACTAGGAAACACAATTCGAAAAATGTTCTGTTCCTGGTTCGAAAAGGTTATTACTCTGAAAGGAGTTGTTACACTCCAGAAAGAAACGTTGTTGTTTTCAAGGCTAAACTCTGCTATAGCAGGGTGTCCCTCCTGCAACACTTGTCAACACTTCCAAAACTGTTGCAAAGATCACCCCTTATTGACAACATTTGGATTCATATTCCTCCGTTCAATCAATATTTACCTTTTGATGCATTTTTGCTCCATGCATTTGGTCAGATGGAGGCCATTCAAACCTAAGCCTTGCAAATGCCTCTTAAGCTTTAAAGCCAAAAGGCTCCCACTTATGCAACCAGTTGGGCTTTTTTTCCCTCTGATCCAGAAGAGCCGGGTTCAAATCAAGTCAAGCAGATATGCAGGGCCTTTGTCCTCCCAGGGATGCATGCATGGGTTGCCATTGATGCCACACACGGAAACTGATCATACCTGTACATATCTAGTTTCAAACCAAGCCGAAGGCTAAAGAAGACACCATCAAAGCCCTCCCGACAGATGGACATACAGCCCTAGATATAATAATTTATGCTGGGGAAAGTAGAAGGTAAAAGGAAGAGCGGCCGACAAAGGGCAAGATGGATGGATGGCATCCTTGAAGTGACTGGACTGACCTTGAAGGAGATGGGGGTGGTGACAGCTGACAGAGAGCTCTGGCGTGGGCTGGTCTATGAGGTCACGAAGAGTCGGAGACGACTGAACGAATGAACAACAACAACATATATATATAGGTAAAGGTTTTCCCCTGACATTAAGTCCGGTCGTGTCCGTCTCTGAGGTGTGGTGCTCATCTCCATTTCTAAGCCGAAGAGCTGGCGTTGTCCGTAGACACCTCCAAGGTCATGTGGCTGACATGACTGCATGGAGCACTATTACCTTCCCGCCAGAACAGAACCTATTGATCTACTCACATTTTCATGTTTTCGAACTGCTAGGTTGGCAGAAGCTGGGGCTGACAGCAGAAGCTTACGCCGCTCCCCGGATTCGAACCTGCGACCTTTCGGCCAACAAGCTTGGCAGCTCAATGGTTTAACCCACTGTGCCACTGGGGGCTCCACACACACACACACACACACACACACATGCTAGCCATCCCCTGCCACGCATTGCTGTGGCCCAGTCTGGTGATCTGGAAAATAAAGCATTGAAAAATTGTTGGTTTCTAATATATGTCATGTCTTTATGTTTGTGGGTGAACAGCATTTGTTTACGTTTTCTTGCCCTGGTGAAGGGAGTTGAACTGGATGGCCTTAAGTATTTTCTATTGGTCATAGGAGTTCTGTGTGGGAAGTTTGCCCCAATTCTATCATTTGTGGGGTTCAGAATGCTCTTTGATTGTAGGTGAACTATAAATCCCAGTAACGACAACTCCCAAATGTCTATTTCCCCCAAGATCCATCTGTTTTCCTAGTTGGGCATATGGAATATTTGTGCCAAGTTTGGTCCAGATCCAGCATTGTTTGACTCCACAGTGCTCTCTGGATGTAGGTGAAGTACAACTCCCAAACTCAAGGTCAATGCCCACCAAGCCCTTCTAGTGTTTGGTCATGGGAGTCCTGTGTGCCACGTTTGGTTCAATTCCATCATTGGTGGAGTTCAGAATGCTCTTTGATTGTAGGTGAACTATAAATCCCAGCAACTACAACTCCCAAATGACAAACTCAATTTTTTTGAGTGATGGTCACTCCTTGGGTTAGTTGGTGTCTTGTGGCCAAATTTGTCAGCAATTCGTCCAGTGGTTTTTGAGTTATGTTAGTCCCACAAACGAACATTACATTTTTATTTATATAGATATCTATATCTATCTATCTATATATATATATATCATAGAGTTGAAAGAGACCCCCAAAGGCCATCCAATCTATCCCCCATCTGCCATAAAGGAAGACACCATCAAAAACCTTCCAACCAATAGACATCCAGTCCTAGATATGGTAAATCAGTAGACAGATATTATATTTGTGTGTATATGTACTGTATGTATATGTATATGTGTGTATGTATCTATCTATATCTATGTATATGTGTGTATATATATATATGAATATATGCATATATATGTATATATGCATATGTATATGTATATATGTGTGTATATGTGTATGTACATACACACGCAAACACATACATACACATATATACTGTACATATCATAGAATCATAGAATAAAAGAGTTGGAAGAGACCTCATGGGCCATCCAGTCCAACCCCCTGCCAAGAAGCAGGAATATTGCATTCAAATCACCCCTGACAGATGGCCATCCAGCCTCTGTTTAGAAGCTTCCAAAGAAGGATCCTCCACCACACTCCGGGGCAGAGAGTTCCACTGCTGAACGGCTCTCACAGTCAGGAAGTTCTTCCTCATGTTCAGATGGAATCTCCTCTCTTGTAGTATGAAGCCATTGTTCCGTGTCCTAGTCTCCAAGAAAGTAGAAAACAAACTTGCTCCCTCCTCCCTGTGGCTTCCTCTCACATATTTATACATGGCTATCATATCTCCTCTCAGCCTTCTCTTCTTCAGGCTAAACATTAAGCCGCTCCTCATAGGGCTTGTTCTCCAGACCCTTGATCATTTTAGTTACCCTCCTCTGGACACATTCCAGCTTGTCAATATCTCTCTTGAGTTGTGGTGCCCAGAATTGGCAATATTCCAGGGTGACACAATATGATGATAGATATACCGTAATACCATAGATTTGGAAATGAATCCATTCTCCCATTCAGGAAGTTACCACTGAATCCCTCCTGACCGATGGCCATTCAGCTTTGCTCCAAAACTTCCAGTATTTCCAAAAGCAATTCACCCAAAAGTTTATGATGACGGAGTCAATGCTCACCATCTCTGTCCAGAGGCGATTTTAAACTGAAAAACATAGCAGATCCCTACAAAACTATGGGACTGGACCTGAAAGGAAAGATTTCAGCCTCTTTGGCTACAGGATGGGAACGAGACCAACAAATAAGTGACACAGGCTTGCTAATTCTCGGCACGCTTTTAATTGGCAATCAACCTCCATAGATGCTTAAGGAAAATTCCACCTTGGGGAGAAAGGACAGGTAGGGTATTAGTACTGGTAGTCCTGGTAGGATTCTCCACAATAGCTGATCCCCAGAACGCAGAGGATGTCTGCCCTCCAGCAGGATCCAGAGAAGTAGGCAAAGCTCCGTCCTGCAGACAAACACATTGCAGAAAAAGGTCATATTGCCATCAAAGTGGTACCAAACTGGGTTAATTCTACAGTGTGGACCAGGCATGGGCCAACTTCGGCCCTCCCTCTGGGTTGTTTTGGGCTTCAACTCCCACAATTCCTAACAGCCGGTAACAATAATAATGCTATAACAATATTATTATTATTATTATTATTATTATTATTATTATTATTATATAATATTAGAATATTATAATATACTACTAATAAAATAGAATAATAATAATAATAATAATAATACCGATGACGGATAGATGAGAGATGGAGAGAGATTATAGGGATATATGATGGTTGGTTGGTTGGATGGATGGAAAGAGTGGGTAGGTGGATAGAGAGGGAGGGAGAGAGATAGGATGGATAGATGGATCGATTGATGGATGAACCGAGATAGATAGACAGATTAGATCAGTGCTTCTCAGCCTTCCTAATGCCACGACCCCTTAATACAGTTCCTCATGTTGTGGTGATCCCCAACCATTAAATTATTTTTGTTGCTCCTTCATAACTAATTTTGCTACTGTTATGAATCACAATGTAAATATCTGATATGCAGGATGTATTTTCATTCACTAGACCAAATTTGGCGCAAATACCCAATAGGCCCAAATTTGAATACTGGTGGGGTTGGGAGGGGATTGATTTTGTCTTTTGGGAGTTGTAGTTGCTGGGATTTATAGTTTGCCTGTAATCAAAGAGCATTCTGAACTCCACCAATGATGGAATTTAACCAAACTTGACACGCAGAACTCTCATGACCAACAGAAAATGCTGGAAGGGTTTGGTGGTCATTGACCTTGAGTTTCGGAGTTGTAGTTCACCTACATCCAGAGAGCACTGTGAACTAAAACAATGATGGATCGGGACCAAACTTGGCACGGGTACTCAATATGCCCAAATGTGGAGATGTTTGACATTTGGGAGTTGTAGTTGCTGGGATTTATAGTTGACCTACAATCAAAGAGCATCCTCAATCCCACGAATGATAGAATTGGGCCAAACTTCCCACATAGGACCCCCAGGACCAACAGAAAATATTGTGTTTTCTGATGGTCTTTGGTGACCCTTCTGACACACCCTCACGACCCCCCCAGGGGTCCCGACCCCCAGGTTGAGAAACGCTGGATTAGATAGATCGATTGGAGAGAGAGTAGTTACAGATGATAAAGGATAGATTGATGGATAGATGGATGGATAGATGGATAGATGGATAAATGGATGGATAGATAGATAGATAGATAGATAGATAGATAGATAGATAGATAGATAGATGATAGATAGACAGACAGATGAAGGGGGAATGCCTGTCCATCTCACCTTTTGCTTCGTAGGACTGGTAGGTGGGGATCCCTTTGCATAAGGCCTGAATGTTCTTCCCGTACGGGGTCAGGTCCGTGATGCGCTTGGAGGAGACTATGTAAGTGACCTCTTTCTGGGCAGGCCCTTTAGTTCGGTCCTTCTGCATACACAGGAAGCAAGTCCACAGCGTTAGAAGGTTATAGAAAGGGTGCCAGGACCCCAACCCCAGGACTGACTTGCAGGAACCCTCCTTTGGTCCTCACCTGCTTGATCCTGATGGTATCGGGAAGTGTGGTGACATCTGGCATGACCTCGGGGTTCATTTTTGACACGATGCAGGCTTTCTTGGACAGGATCCGGGTGGCGACATAGCCCTGCCCCGGCCAAACAGAAAGCGGTTGTTATAGTTTCCCAAGGATGACTCTTACAGGACTGCTATCAAAACAGTTTGGGATATCTTCAACAGCCTCTGCTCAAGGCTAGGAAGCCCTGGGAGTTGTCGCTTGGGTGGATGAGGTGAAAGACTGCAACTCCCAGGATCCCGTAGCATGGAGCCATGGCAGTTCAAGAAGCGCCAGACTGCATTAATACTGAAGACACATAGGTTGGAATATCTGAAATCTACGAGTTGCCAGACTCCAGTAATACTAAAGACAAGTAGATTGGAATAATTGAAATCTGCAATATTTGCTTAACAATATTTGTTAATGATCACTTCTGTGATATTTGCTAATGGTAACTGTTTGGCAAATGTACTCAACAATCATTGCAAATGTGTATCAACTACCACTGCTTTGATTTGCAAACAACACTGTGTGTAGAATCATAGAATCATAGAATCAAAGAATCTATCTATCTATCTATCCATCCATCCATCCATCCATCCATCCATCCATCCACCCACCCACCCATCCATTTATCCATCTATCCATCTATCCATCAATCCATCCTTTATCATCTGTAACTACTATCTCTCTCCAATCGATCTATCTAATCCAGCGTTTCTCAACCTGAGGGTCGGGACCCCTGGGGGGGTCGTGAGGGTGTGTCAGAGGGGTCACCAAGACCATCAGAAAACACATTTTCTGTTGGTCCTGGGGGTCCTATGTGGGAAGTTTGGCCCAATTCTATCATTTGTGGGATTGAGGATGCTCTTTGATTGTAGGTCAACTATAAATCCCAGCAACTACAACTCCCAAATGTCAATGTCTCTTTCCCCCAAACTTCTCCACATTTGGGCATATTGAGTATCCGTGCCAAGTTCGGTCCCGATCCATCATAGAATCATAGAATCAAAGAATCAAAGAGTTGGAAGAGACCTCATGGGCCATCCAGTCCAACCCCCTGCCAAGAAGCAGGAATATTGCATTCAAATCACCCCTGACAGATGGCCATCCAGCCTGTTTAAAAGCTTCCAAAGAAGGAGCCTCCACCACACTCCGGGGCAGAGAGTTCCACTGCTGAACAGCTCTCACAGTCAGGAAGTTCTTCCTCATGTTCAGATGGAATCTCCTCTGTTGTAGTTTGAAGCCATTGTTCCGCGTCCTAGTCTCCAGGGAAGCAGAAAACAAGCTTGCTCCCTCCTCCCTGTGGCTTCCTCTCACATATTTATACATGGCTATCATATCTCCGCTCAGCCTTCTCTTCTTCAGGCTAAACATGCCCAGCTCCTTAAGCCGCTCCTCATAGGGCTTGTTCTCCAGACCCTTGATCATTTTAGTCACCTCCTCTGGACACATTCCAGCTTGTCAATATCTCTCTTGAATTGTGGTGCCCAGAATTGGACACAATATTCCAGGTGTGGTCTAACCAAAGTGGAATAGAGGGGTAGCATTACTTCCCTGGACCTAGACGCTATGCTCCTATTGATGCAGGCCAAAATCCCATTGTTTTTTTTTTTTTGCCACCACATCACATTGTTGGCTCATGTTTAACTTGTTGTCCACGAGGACTCCAAGATAATTCAACCTCGCTTGGTGTGAACATGTAGACTCCAACCAGAAGTCCTTGAGATTGTCTAACAAGTTCTAGATCCTTCAATACAACTTTATGGCTAAATTCCAGAATTGGACTACAGAGTTGCACTGGAGGAACATTAAAGTTCTAAAGAAATGTCCCCATAAGGGAATTCTAGGTCCTTCAATGCAACTCAATGGGAAATCTCCATTGGAATTGAACTATAGTCACACTTGAGGAACTTAGTGATCCTTAGAGAAAGCATTAACATCAAATCCAGACCCCAAAAGTCTGCAAATCTAAGGAGCAGGCTGCAATTGCTTGCACTGTATTGCCTTGCAGAGTGTGATTTGCAACCTGTGCTCCTCATTTCAACACAAATAGGCATCTTAAATGCATCTTACGCTGGGGTAATCCCAGACGGTGTTCCAGGAGTGCCACCCATTGTTGTTGTCCACGTTCACCACCTGCTTCTGGTTGTCGATGCTGACGGACTGGTGGGAACTGCCCCCAACGTTGCCCTGGTTCCTTTCGTTGATGTTCTTGGGGACAAAGGCAGAGGAAATCAGAATTGAAGCAGCCCAGAGCTCTATAGAATCATAGCATTGGAAGGGACCCTCCAAAGGCCATCTAGTCCCACCCCAAACCTACCACAAAGGAAAAGCACCATCAAAGCCCCCCCCCCCCCAACAGGTGGCCATTCAGTTTTGGCTTAAAGTTATTAATTTATTATTATTATTATTTTACTGACATAAAAACACAGTATGTCACAGCAAATGAGAGAGATATGCTGGATTTCATATCACATAATAATAATAATAATAATAATAATAATAATAATAATAATAATAATGTGGTGGCACGGCAGTGCCAGGAGATTTAAACTTCTCTCTCTCTCTTTTTTTTTTTTTGCATTGCTAGTTTGTATGAATTTATTTAAGCCATGCATTTTGCAATCAGGTAGCTTCCCCAGGTTACAGCCATAGGTCCAGCAGCCTGGCAATCATCATTAGAATCTTTAGACCCGCCCCTTTCCCCAGGGTTTTGGAGGCAAAGGAGGACTTTTGTTCAGTCTGACTGTTTGGAGCCTAACAGCAGGACGTTTGAGTTTCTCTATCCCACCTGCGCAAAGGCTTCACTACTCACAGCTCTGCTGGGGGAGTAAAGGAATAGTTCCACAGCTTTGCTGGGGGAATACAGCCAGCTTTTGCTGGGGAAACAGGACAGTTCCTACAGCCTTCGTGGAGTAAACTAAAGGACACATTTCAGCTTGGCAGATCTACAGAAATCTTGTCTGGTAAGGGACCACTCAGGCTATCCATAAAGTAGCTTGGAGCCGAGAGTAGGGGTCTCACGCCAGCAAGGTAAAGAAAGATTGCCCAAGGAGGAAGGAACAGTTTACCCCCAGTTGCTTGCCGTTGTTGGCAGATTGAGGAAGCTACCAGTTTTCCAAGGTTATAAAGCGTTTAATTCATTTGTTTGAAGATTTAAGCCCAAATAAAGAACTTTGTTGAACTTATTTTGAGCCTCAATAGAACTTTGTGTTGGGAAATCTAAGGGGCCCTTCAGCTGAGGCACCCCGGCATCCCGTTGGGCATACAGAAAGCACGTCCTGTAAACAGACATTATTTCAGGCCCAGCGTGCGACAGCATAAATAATAATAATAATAATAATAATAATAATAATAATAATAATTATTATTATTATTATTATTATAGAATCCTAGAGTTGTAAGGGACCCCAAGGGGCATCTAATACAACCCCAAATCTACCATGGAGGCAAAGCACCCTCGACAGATGGCCATCCAGCCACTGTTTAATAATAAATATAATTATAATTATAGAATCCTCGAGTTGGAAGGCACCCCAAGGCCATCCAGTCCAACCTCTTCCTGTCTGTCAGGAAATGAGCAAAGGCAGAGGAAATCAGAATTGAAGCAACCCAGAGCTATATACAGTCGTAGCATTGGAAGGGGTCCCCCAAAGGCCAGCTAGTCCCACCTCAAATCTACCATGAAGGAAAAGCACCATCAATGCCCTCCCAACAGGTAGTCATTCAGCCTTGGCTTAAAGTTGTTGTTGTTGTTATTATTGTTATTATTGTTGTTGTTATTATTATTATTATTATTATTATTATTATTATTATTATAGAATCCTAGTGTTGGAAGGGATCCCAAGGGGGATCTAGTCCAACGCCAAATCTACCATGGAGGCTAAGCACCATCAAAACACTCCTGACAGATGGCCATCCAGCTACTGCTTAATAATAAATATAATTATAATGATAGAATCCTAGAATCGAAAGGCACCCCAAAGGCCATCCAGTCCAATCTCTTTCTGTCTGTCAGGAAAAGAACGAAAGTAGTGGAAATCAGAATTGAAACAGCCCAGAGCTATATAGAATCATAGCATTGGTCAACTAGTCCCACCCCAAACCTACCACAAAGGAAAAGCACCATCAAAGCCCTCCCAACAGGTGGCCATTCAGCCTTGGCTTATTGTTATTGTTATTGTTATTGAATCCTAGAATTGGAAGGGACCCCAAGTGGCATCTAGTACAACCCCAAGTCTACCATGGAGGCAAAGCACAATCAAAGCCCTCCCAAAAGGTGGCCATCCAGCCTCAGTTTAAGATCATCAACATCATTATCATCTTTATTATAGAATCTTAGAGTTGGAAGTGACTCCAAGGGCCCTTCAGTCCAACCCCAATCTATAGGACGACTCCATAAGAGCCCTCCCGACAGATGAGCATGTGACCTCAATAATAATAATAATAATAATAATAATAATAATAATAATAATAATTGTCGAAGGCTTTCATGGCTGGAATCACTAGGTTCTTGTGGGTTTTTTCGGGCTATAGGGCCATGTTCTAGAGGCATTTCTCCTGACGTTTCGCCTGCATCTATGGCAAGCATCCTCAGAGGTAGTGAGGTCTGTTGGAAATAGGAAAATGGCTTTATATATCTGTAGAAAGACCAGGGTGGGACAAAGAACTCTTGTCTGCTGGAGCTAGGTGTGAATGTTTCAACTGACCACCTTGATTAGCATTTGAGGGCCTGGCAGTGCCTGGAGCAATCTTTTGTTGAGAGGTGATTAGATGTCCTTGATTGTTTTCCCTCTGCAGTTTTGCTGTTTTAATTTTAGAGTTTTTTAATACTGGTTTTGTTCATTTTCATGGTTTCCTCCTTTCTGGTTTCCACCATGTCAGACTACACAGAGAAGCCATTGAAATCCACAAGCATGTGGACAATTTCAACAGAAAGGAGGAAACCATGAAAATGAACAAAATCTGGCTACCAGTATTAAAAAACTCTAAAATTAAAACAGCAAAACTGCAGAGGGAAAACAATCAGGACATCTAATCACCTCTCAACAAAAGATTGCTCCAGGCACTGCCAGGCCATCAAATGCTAATCAAGGTGGTCAGTTGAAACATTCACACCTAGCTCCAGCAGACAAGAGTTCTTTGTCCCACCCTGGTCATTCCACAGATATATAAACCCTTTTTCCTAGTGCCAACAGACCTCACTACCTCTGAGGATGCTTGCCATAGATGCAGGCGAAACGTCAGGAGAAATTCCTCTAGAACATGGCCCTATAGCCCGAAAAAACCCACAAGAACCTAATAATAATAATAATAATAATAATAATAATAATAGAATCCTAGAGTTGAAAGTGACCTCTAAAGGACATCCAGTCCAACCCTATTCTGCCTTCATGCAGGAAAAGCACAATCAAAGGCCCAAGACAGAGCCCTCTTTATGGCACCTGTAAAGAGACGGCTACCAGGTGGTAAAAGATCGCCAGCAATTAGTGAGGAAGACCCTTAGGTTTAGGAGAGAGGAGCCACCGATTTGTAAAAGGCTCTGGTATTAATACCACTGGATGCCACCCTGTTTGTGTTGTGAGGTAATTTTGGGAGATTGGGTACACGAACGTAGAATTAATGGAGATGAGGCAGTTTCAAAAACCAAAGAGAACAAGTTTATTTTTAAACAAAGCGTATGGTTGCAGTTTGGTGATAAACTTGGAAGATACTTGGAGAACGTTACATATAACTTGGTTGCGATACAGTACAGACTTCTGATGTTACAACTTATCAATAACTTTTGCTGTGGTGAAGCACTTATTAAACAATGGTTCCTGAAGTGAATAGTCTCCTGTTTGATCTTTCCGTGATCAAACCTCAGATCTCTAGTCTTCTCCCGACTAGCGATCTTAACAAGCCTCTGTTAGTTCTTTCTAACTAAAGCAACTAACAAGGTTTTCCCCTTCAGCTTCCTAACTGAAGAAATCTCTACTATTCACGAACACTGAAACCTGACTCTTCACTTCTCAGAGTCTCAATCCTGACCTGCTCTTCCCTGAGCCTAAAACCCTGACTGACTCTAACTGTCACTTTTCAAAAACCTTAACTCTCTAAGCTCCTCCCACCTCCTCTTCTGCCTCGTTTCCATGGTAACACATTCCTAACAGCTAGGCCGCTCCAGCCTAAGGGCAACCAATGCAAACATAAATACAGTTAAAAGCATATTATTATAAACACTTCTGTACAGCACCCAAATAGTCACTATCCCTTAGGGGAATTTTGATACCTACATACTGGTTTTGGAAACACCAACATACAGCAAACGTTGGATTTCAGCTTGCTCTCCATTCACCCTTAAGGGTATTTTGGGGGGGGGGGGGGTTCAATCATTGCATATTTGCTTGGGGTTGCATGCTAGCAATTGCATGCAATTGCATGTGAGCAATTGAACACAGTGAGCAAAGATGGATTGCAAGAGAGAGACAATAGTTGGAAAAAGTCTCCTTGGGAGGAAGAGTGAAAACCAGTCGATTGCAGCCGATGAATATAAATGTACATTCTCTTGCTGCCAATTATTATCTTAGGTCTACGTCCTGATGCCAAAGCTGTTGCTTATTGCAATACTGTGATGGAATGAATGGGTTTGCATGGTCATAAATACTACTTACATTGGTCGCGAAAATGGGGGCCAGGAAAGCGCCCAGGAACGCAATGCTCAGGATCTGAAAAGAAGGGTGCCAATATTGGCATGCAGTCAATCTCCGTCATAGGCAAGGGATTAATATTACATTGTAACCACTAACAATAATACTCAATACTGAATAATTAATAGTTAATAATATGATAATTCATAATATGATAATAATATCCCAAAGCAATTAACAACGAGATGAAAAAAAGAGATGTTTATACAAACAGAGTGATACACGAGTGAGCACTTTTATGTCATTTTCTCCTGGTATTTCACGACCTGAAGTATTTGCATAGGACATAAACACACATGCACAAAAAATCCTGCTTTCTGTAGTGAAAAGAATATTTTATGGAGAAAATTATATATGTATGGAGAAAAATTTATATATATAATTATAGTTGTGTGTGCAGGTATATGTATGTGTGTGTGTGTGTGTATTTAAAACATTTATATTCCACCCTTCTCACCCCAAAGGGGACTCTCTCTTTCTCTCTCTCTGTCTCTCTCTCTCTCTCTATATATATATATATAAGGTAAAGGTAGTCCCCTGACATTAAGTCCAGTCATGTCTGACTCTGGGGTGTGGTGCTCATCTCCATTTCTAAGCCGAAGAGCCAGCGTTGTCCGTAGACACCTCCAAGGTCATGTGGCCGGCATGACTGCATGGAGCGCCGTGACCTTCCCGCCGGAGCGGTACCTATTGATCTACTCACATTTGCATGTTTTCGAACTGCTAGGTTGGCAGAAGCTAGGGCTGACAGCGGAAGCTCACGCCGCTCCCCGGAATCGAACCTGCGACCTTTCGATCAACAAGCTCAGCAGCTCAGTGCTTTAACCCACTGCGCCACCGGGGGCTCCATATATATATATATATATATATATATATATATATATATATATATGGCGGGAAGGTAACGCGCTCCATGCAGTCATGCCGGCCACATGACCTTGGAGGTGTCTACGGACAACGCTGGCTCTTCGGCTTAGAAATGGAGATGAGCACCACACCCCAGAGTCAGACATGACTGGACTTAATGTCAGGGGACTACCTTTACCTTTACCTATTTATTTTTTCATGGAGAACATTATACACACACACATATATATATAATGCACATTATATATGCAAATTATATATATTCCAATTATATATATATATATTGCACAAAATGCTTTTTTCTGTAAAAAAAATCATATTTTTATGGGGTTAATCATATATATAATATGGAGCCCTGGTGGCACAGCGGGTTAAACTGCTAAGCTGCTGAACTCACTGACCAAAAGGTCCGAGGTTTGAATTTGGGGAGCAGAGTGAGCTTCCGCTGTCAGCCCCAGCTTCTGTCAACCTAGCAGGTCAAAAACATGCAAATGTGAGTAGATCAATAGGTACTGCTCCAGTGGGAAAGTAATGGCATTCCATGCAGTCATGCCAGCCACATGACCTTGGAGGTGTCTATGGACAATGCCGGCTCTTCGGATTAGAAATGGAGATGAGCACCGGAGCCCCAGAGTCAGACACAACTAGACTTAATGTCAGGGAAAAACTTTTACCTTTGCCTTAATTATATATATATATATATATATATATATATATATATATATATATATAATATGGAGCCCTGGTGGCACAGTGGGTTAAACTGCTGAGCTGCTGAACTTGCAGACCAAAAGATCGGTGGTTTGAATATATATATACATATATATACACACACACACGTGCACACACATATAAAACAAGAATCTTTTTTTTCCTGTAGTGAGATAGATAGATAGATAGATAGATACGTATATGTTGCAGTGAAAATAATCTAACTGTACAAGAAAAATAATATTTCATCTGCAGAGAACCTTTCTGTACCACTTTCATGCAATGCAATGGAATCCTGGGAGTTGCGTGGGAGTTGTGGCTTCCACACTTTGCAAACTGCAACTTGCAGGATTCCGTCACATCAACGTGGTCTCAAACTGCATTAATTCTTTGGTGCAGATGCTCCCTAAAGATGGAGAGGTACTTACAAGCAGCTTCATTGTGTTGCCGGTTGAGAGACCGAAGGCTGGTCAAAGCCAAAGCCTTTTGCTTTATATACCTGGATCTCCCAAGGTTCAGGTGTGGGCAAGGGATGGAGATAAGAGGGCCTTATCACACTGGCCTTTCTCCACTTTTTTTTGTTTTGCAGGGCAGGTACCAAGGAACGGAGCCACACCTGGGAGATAAGCCATCGGTATTACCTGTGCTCCACGATCACACCTGTATGCTTTGCGATAACCAGAAGGAATGAGCAAGAGGGTGTCAGTCCTTAAATAAAAAGCATTTCCATGAGTCTTTTAATCAAGCTTTTGCTGTTGGTCTTTAAGGTGGAAAGGGACATAATGTTTTCAACCCTCAAAATAAATACTGCTAAGTAAAGATGGGGCGTGGGCTGCAATCAATACTCAATTCCAAAGCCTAAATAACAGCCTAATTTTGGTCTGATTTGCAATGCTAAGCTGGTTTGGCCCTGGTTGGTTTTTGGATGGGAGGCCAGCAATGGTCATTGGGTGCTGGAGGCAGGAATTGGTTATTCTTTGTCAGAGGCCTATTGAAACCCACCATTCCGGATGGGAGCCCTGACAACTCGTCGGCCCGCTGTGAAGCATTTGCTCGGTTCTTTGCGGACAAAGTCGCTTTGATCCGTTCAGGCCTGGACACCACGTTAACGGCAGTCTCTGAGGATGTGACGAGAACACCTGTCTGTCCGATTTTGTTGGATTCGTTTCAATCTGTGACACCTGAGGATGTGGACAAGGTGCTGGGAGGGATGAGGGCAACCACATGCATCCTAGACCCCTGCCCATCCTGGCTTCTAAAGGAGGCCAGAGGGGGATTGGCCGAGTGGGTAAAGGTGGTGGTTAATGCCTCCCTTCGGGAAGGCATAATTCCAGCCAGCTTAAAACAAGCTGTTATAAAACCGCTGTTGAAAAAACCATCACTGGACCCCACTCAATTCGTCAACTATCGGCCTGTTTCCAATCTCCCCTTTTTGGGCAAAGTCCTGGAACGTGTGGTGGCCTCACAACTCCAAGCATTCTTGGTAGACACTGATTATCTGGATCCGGCGCAGTCTGGCTTTAGGCCGGGGCATGGTACCGAGACAGCCTTGGTCGCCTTAGTCGATGATCTCCGGCGTGAGCTTGACAGGGGGAGTGTGTCCCTGTTGGTTCTGCTGGACCTCTCAGCGGCCTTCGATACCGTCGACCACGGTATCCTTCTGGGGCGCCTCGTGGGAATGGGCCTGGGGGGCGCTGCTTTGCAGTGGCTCCGGTCCTTCCTAGAGGATCGTACCCAGAAGGTGTTACTGGGGGACAACTGCTCGTCCTCACAACCATTGACTTGTGGGGTCCCGCAGGGTTCAATACTGTCCCCCATGTTGTTTAACATCTACATGAAGCCGTTGGAGAGATCATCCGGAGTTTCAGGGTGCGGTGTTATCTGTACGCAGATGATGTCCAACTCTGTCACTCCTTTCCACCTACTAAGGAGGCTGTCCAGGTCCTGAACCGGTGCTTGGCCGCTGTGTCGGACTGGATGAGGGCGAACAAATTGAAACTCAATCCAGACAAGACAGAGGTACTCCTGGTCAGTCGGAAGGCCGAACAGGGTATAGGGTTACAGCCTGTGCTAGACGGGGTCGCACTCCCCCTAAAGGCACAGGTTCGCAGCTTGGGTGTGACTCTGGATTCTTCGCTAAGCTTGGAACCCCAAGTTTCAGCGGTGTCCAGAGGAGCATTTGCACAGCTTCGGCTCGTGCGCCAGCTGCGCCCGTATCTTGGGAAGTCGGACTTGGCCACGGTAGTCCACGCTCTTGTCACATCCCGCATAGATTACTGCAACGCGCTCTACGTGGGGTTGCCCTTGAAGACTGCCCGGAAGCTTCAAATGGTCCAGCGCTCGGCAGCCAGGTTGCTAACAGGAGCGGCACTCAGGGAGCACACCACTCCGCTGTTGAGCCAGCTCCACTGGCTGCCAATTTGCTACCGGGCACAATTCAAGGTGCTGGCTTTAGCCTATAAAGCCCTACACGGTTCCGGCCCCACTTACCTCTCCGAACGCATCTCCACCTATGAACCGGCGAGGTTGTTAAGATCGTCTGGGGAGGCCCTGCTCTCGGTCCCGCCAGCGTCACAGGTGCGGCTGGCGGGAACGAGGGACAGGGCCTTCTCAGTGGTGGCCCCCCGGCTATGGAATGCCCTACCAGCGGACATCAGGCAGGCCCCTTCGCTATTGGCGTTTAGGAGGAGGGTTAAGACGTGGCTCTTCGAACAGGCGTTCGGATAAATATGCAATAACAACTGACTCAGGAATGACGGCACATTGAACAAGGAATGGTAATACGACTGTGAGATCGAGATCTGATTCTAATGAGGCGTGATGATTTTTATGTGTATTGTTTGTGTATGTTTGTTATATAGATTGTTCAGTGTTGCACATTTTATTGTAAACCGCTTCGAGTCGCCTTTTTAGGCTGATATTTGCGGTATACAAAAGAAGTAAATAAATAAATAAATAAATAAGAAAACCTTATAGAATTCATAGGGTCACCATAAATCAATAATAATAATAATAATAATAATAATAATAATAATAATAATAAATCAATAATAATAATAATAATATATTATTTATTTATTTATTTATTTATTTATTTACTTTACTTATATACCGCTGTTCTCAGCCCGAAAGCGACTCACAGCAGTTCACAACCAATAAAAACAGCAATAATTCAATGCAGCATATAACAACAATTAACAACTTAACACATTACCCAATCAATAAACAATTACCACAATAACCAATCACAATCATCTCATCATCAAAAACATAATCCAGATTCGTCATCCATTGTTCCATTCCTATGTTCATTACCAATCATTGCACTAGTTATTTGAACGCCTGCACAAACAGCCAGGTCTTCACTTTTTTGTGGAATGCCATTAGAGATGGTGCTAGCCTAATGTCCATGGGAAGGGCGTTCCACAGCCGAGGAGCCACCACCGAGAAGGCCCTATCTCTCGTCCCCGCCAGCCGTGCTTGAGAAGCAGGCGGGATCGAGAGCAGGGCCTCCCCGGAAGATCTCAAAGTCCTGGTGGGTTCATAGGCAGAGATGCGGTTAGATAGGTAGCTTGGGCCGGAACCGTTTAAGGCTTTATAGGCCAACGCCAGCACCTTGAATTGAGCCCGGTAGCAGATCGGCAGCCAGTGGAGCTGGCGCAACAGGGGGGTCGTATGCTCCCTGCGTTCCGCTCCTGTTAGAATCATGGCTGCCGCACGTTGGACTAATTGAAGCTTCCGGGCCGTCTTCAAGGGCAACCCCACGTAGAGAGCGTTGCAGTAGTCTAGGCAATGCTCTCTACTCTACAATACTATTTTAATCCGCCTCTTCCTTTGGCTCAACATAATTAAATACAACTATAAAATCACAAATCACAACACAGTTAAAATGCAAGGAATCTGTTATTCTTTACTTAAGGAATCCTTATAGAATTCATGGATTTGAAACATATCAACAAGCACCATGAATCCAGGGAGAAAAATAAAACCCAAATCGCAAACAGTTCTGGTTCTAAGAAATCCTTAATTTTAATAAGCTAATAAAATAGGTGAAGCAATGGGAGCTCTTGCATGTCTTGCACCTTTACAGGGGATATGTAGGGAGGAATAGAGAGAGAGAGAAAGTTGTATTATTCATTGCATTCCTGTGAACAAAGTACCCTTTTGCAATGAATAATACAACGGGAATCCTCTCTGTTTGCATTTGGAAAAATCCATAGAGACAAATGCAATAAATTTGTAAGAAAAAGCCACGGCGGATAAGGATGATGTTTGCAGGATGCATTTGGGTTGCAGATGTGGTCCCAGGGTTGCATTTGAACCACAGACATGACTCAAAGGGATGCATTTGAATGACAGATTTATTTTTTATTTATTTATTTACGACATTTATATGCCGCCATTCTCAGAGCGGCTTACAAGTAAAAAGTAAATACATTATATTATTATCATTTCACAATATTAATATTATATATTACCTTGTACTATAACATTATACTGTAATATTATTAGCAATATTACATTTAATATAAATATATAATTATAATATTATTTTATTTTATTATTAGTAGTATATTATATTACATTATAATATTATCACTATTATATGTATATACAATATATTATATTATATTATATTATAGTATAGTATAGTATAGTATAGTATAGTATAGTATAGTATAGTATAGTATAAGCACAGTGCAGGAGACAAGATGGAACTGCCACCCTGGCCCATTTCTTCACTCTGATCTCAGAGCAGCGGTTGGTGCTGGAGTGGGGGGAGGGGGGGGCTCCCAACCGATGACACTGGAGGCAAGATGGAACTGCTCTGAGATCAGAGTGAAGAAAGGGGCCAGGATGGCAGTTCCATCTTGTCTCCTGCACTGTGCTTATAATATGGCAGATGCTCTCCAAAGGCTGCATTTAGACCGTGAAGGTGGTCCGTATGCACTGTAGACATCATCTGAAGGCTGCAGTTGGACGACAGATGTGGTCCCAGGGTTGTATTTCGACTAAAGATGCTGTCCAAAGGCTGCAAGGGAGGCCCAAGGGTTGCCTTTGGGCTATAGAAATTACCCAAAAGCCATATTTGGACTACAGATTACCTTCTCAGGATGCATATGGGCTACAGACATGATCTCAAAGCCATATTTGGACTACAGATGAAGTTTGGGAGTTGCGTTTGGAAGACAGATGCTGTCCAAAGGCTGCCTTTAGGCTGTGAAGGGCTGCACTTGAACTAGATACATCATCTGAAGGCTGCATTTGGGCTATAGGCATGACCCAAAGGTGGCATTTGGATGACAGATGAAGTCCAAAGGCTGCATTTAGGCTCTGAAGGGGGTCCAAGGGTTGCCTGTGGACATCATCTGAAGGCTGTATTTGGTCTACAGACAGGACCCAAAAGCCATATGTAGACTACAGATTAACCCCAAGGGCTGCATTTGGATGACAGATGCTATCCAAAGGCTGCATTTAGGCTGTGAAAGTGGCCCAAGGGCTGCAAATGCACTGTAGACATCATCTGAAGGCTGCAGTTGGACAACAGATGTGGTCCTGGGATTGCATTTGGACTAAGGATGCTGTCCAAAGGCTGCATTAATCTGCAAAGGAGGCCCAAGGATTGCCTTTGGGCTATAGACATGACCCAAAAGCCATATTTGGCCTACAAGTGTTGTTCTCAAGGTGCATTTGGGCTACAGACATGACCTCAAAGCCATATTTGGACTACAGATGATGTTCTCAGGGTGCAATTGGGGTTACAGACATAGCCTCAAAGCCATATTTGGACTACAGATGAAGTTTGAGGGTTGCATGACCGATGCTGTCCAAAGGCTGCCTTTAGGCTGTGAAGGGCTGCACTTGGACTAGATACATCATCTGAAGGCTGCATTTGGGCTACAGACATGACCCAAGGGTGGCATTTGGACGACAGATGAAGTCCAAAGGCTGCATTTAGGCTGTGAAGGGGGTCCAAGGGTTGCCTGTGGTCATCATCTGAAGGCTGTATTTGGTCTACAGACAGGACCCAAAAGCCATATGTAGACTACAGATTAACCCCAAGGGCTGCATTTGGATGACAGATGCTATCCAAAGTCTGCATTTAGGCTGTGAAGGTGGCCCAAGGGCTGCAAATGCACTGTAGACATCATCTGTAGGCTGCAGTTGGACGACAGATGTGGTCCCAGGGTTGCATTTGGAGTAAAGATGCTGTCCAAAGGCTGCATTTAGTCTGCAAAACAGGGCCAAGGGTTGCCTTTGGGCTACAGACATGACCCAAAAGCCATATTTGACCTACAGATGATGTTCTCAAGGTACATTTGGGCTACAGACATGACCTCAAAGCCATATCTGGACTACAGATGATGTTCTCAGGGTACATTTGGGCTACAGACATGACCTCAAAGCCATATTTGGACTACAGATGATGTTCTCAGGGTGCATTTGGGCTACAGACATGACCTCAAATCTATATTTGGATGACAGATGCTGTCAAAAGGCTGCCTTTAGGCTGTGAAGGTGGCCCAAGGGCTGCACTTGGACTAGATGCATAGGCTGCATTTGGGCTACAAACATGACCCAAGGGCTGCATTTGGACGACAGATGAAGTCCAAAGGTGTAAAGGGGGCCTGAGGGCTGCCCATGGACTGCAGACATCATCTAAAGGCTGCATTTGGTCTTCAGACAGGACCCAAAAGCCATATGTGGCTACAGATGAAGTGCAAAGACTGCATTTGGATGACAAATGCTATCTAAAGGCTGCATTTAGGCTGTGAAGGTGGCCCAAGGGATGCAAATGCACTATAGACATCATCCGAAGGCTGCAATTGCTTCTTGGCAAGGGGGTTGGACTGGATAGCCCATGAAGTCTCTTCTAACTCAAGGATTCTATGATTCTATTTGGTCCTGGGGTTGCATTTGGATTAAAGATGCTGTCCAAAGGCATTTAGCCTGCAAAGGTGGGCCAAGGGCTGCATTTGGGCTACAGACATGACCCAGAAGCCATATTTGGACTACAGATGATGTTCTCAGGGTGCAATTGGGGTTACAAACATAGCCTCAAAGCCATATGTGGACTACAGTTGAAGTTTGGGGGTTACATTTGGATGACAGATGCTGTCCAAAGACTGCCTTTAGGCTGTGAAGGTGGCCCAAGGGCTGCACTTGGATTAGTTACATCATCTGAAGGCTGCATTTGGGCTACAGACATGACCCAAGGGTGGCATTTGGATGACAGATGAAGTCCAAAGAATGCAATTAGGCTGTGAAGGGGGCCCGAGGGCTGCCTGTGGACTGTAGACATCATCTGAAGCCTGTATTTGGTCTACAGATAGGACCCAAAAGCCATATTTGGACTACAAATGATGTTCTCAAGGTGCATTTGGGCTACAGACATGACCCAAGGATGACATTTGGATGACAGATGAAGTCCAAAGAATGCATTTAGGCTGTGAAGGGGGCCCAAGGCTGCCTGTGGATTGTAGACATCATCTGAAGCCTGTATTTGGTCTACAGATAGGACCCAAAAGCCATATTTGGACTCCAAATGATCATTCTCAAGGTGCATTTGGGCTACAGACATGACCCAAAACCCATATTTGGACTACAGATGATGTTCTCAGGGTGCAATTGGGTTAGAGACATAGCCTCAAAGCCATATGTGGACTACAGATTAAGTTTGTGGGTTGCATTTGGACAATAGATGCTGAGGGGCTGCACATACATCATCTGAAGGCTGGATTTGGGCTACAGACATGACCCAAGGGCTGCATTTGAATGACAAATGCTACCCAAAGGCTGCATTTATGTTGTGAATGTGGGTCAAGGACTGCATATGGACTGAAGGCTGCATGTGGTTCTGGGGTTGCATTTGTGCTACAGGCATGATGACCCAGGGCATAAGAGTAATAATAATAATACCCCACATTGACTGCCATGGCTCAATGCTAGGACACATCTTCCTTTTGCACAGCCACCTGTTCTAATGCAAGGAATGCAACCCCGAAGGTCTGAGCGGAGCCTCCCGGCAAAAGGGAACGGTGGTGTTTGCCCAATGCAGCATGTTTCCCGGTCAGTTGATGGGCGCCAGGTATCGGGGGCGGTGGCTGGCATGGTGATAAGGCCGTTTGCAATGGCGTGTCCCCAGATAGCGGCCCCCACACATACCTTCCGCCCGGGCAGTATAAAAGCCCCGACGCCATTGGGTTGCATCCCATTTGCTCCCTGGCCTCTCTGCAAGAAACATGAACAGCCTTGTGAGTATTTTCCCGGCAAATTCCTCTCTGGCTTTTGACATGCCCTTTCCCCCCAGCAAGGTCTTGTATTAAGTTTTGTTCCAAAAGGTGCGTTCAAAACTGACTGTCGCTGGGGCTTATTTCCAAAGTAGGGCTTCTATTCCGAGCATCCTCAATAATCCCAAGAAGTCAATGGGATTTTGGCCTGCGTCAATAGGAGCATAGTGTCTAGATCTAGGGAAGTCATGCTACCCCTCTATTCCGCTTTGGTTAGACCACACCTGGCATATTGTGTCCAATTCTGGGCACCACAATTCAAGAGAGAGATATATAAGGTGGAATGTGTCCAGAGGAGGGCGACTAAAATAATCAAGGGTCTGGAGAACAAGCCCAATGAAGAACGGCTTAAGGAGCTGGGCATGTTTAGCCTGAAGAAGAGAAGGCTGAGAGGGGATATGATAGCCATGTATAAATACGTGAGAGGAAGCCACAGGGAGGAGGGAGCAAGCTTGTTTTCTGCTTCCTTGGAGACTAGGACGCGGAACAATGGCTTCAAACTACAGGAGAGGAGATTCCATCTGAACACGAGGAAGAACTTCCTGACTGTGAGAGCCGTTCAGCAGTGGAACTCTCTGCCCCGGAGTGTGGTGCAGGCTCCTTCTTTGGAAGCTTTTAAACAGAGGTTGGATGGCCATCTGTCAGGGGTGATTTGAATGCAATATTCCTGCTTCTTGGCAGGGGATTGGACTGTGTGGCCCATGAGGTCTCTTCCAACTCTTTGATTCTATGATTCTATGATTCTATGCTAGGGCTTATTTTTGGGGTAGGGCTTATTTTTCCAAATTAATTGTTGTAATTAGGACTGATTTTTGAAATAGGTCTTAGATTGCGATCATCCTCAATAATCCCGAAAAATCACGCTAGGGCTTATTTTCGAGGTAGGTCTTATTTTTCCAAATTGAATGTTTTTGATGACCTGTAACTAGGGCTTATTTCTGAAGTAGGGCTTCTATTCTGAACATGCTAGGGCTTGTTTTCAGGGAAACAGGGCATTGCAATTGTCTTTCTGATGGGAAGCCTTTGCCGATCCATTACGTGATAGAAACAATATTATTTGCAATAGTAATATGGGCAAAATTAATCTGCCGTGGGAAACGCAATGAATTAATTTATTTCCCGACCCAGTGTTTTTTTTAAGGAAGATATCAGAAGGAATCAAATATTTGATCTGGAAGGGACTCAGTTCTCAAATCAAAATATTGATCCTTAACATTGTATTTTTCTTTGGTGCGTCTAGACTGCGGAATTAATCCAGATCGACACTACTTAAACAGCCATGGCCTAATGACGTGGAGTTGTAGTTACTTCTATGAAGTCTTCTCTTGTCTCAGTGAACTACAGCTCCAAAGATGCCATGGCATTGATCCATGGTAGTTAAGGAGTTATAAAGTGGATTAATTCTGCAGTGTAGATGCATCCTTTGTGAACCCCCAACGGATAGACATAGGAGTTTCTTAAGAGCATGGTGAAATTTGGGGTCAATAAGAAGATATGGGTCAATTTCCGATGCTTTCAGATTTCCATGTTGATCTGCATCCATGCACAGGAGCTTGCAATAATAATAATAATAATAGTAGTAATAATAATAATAATAATAATAATAATAGGTAAAGGTAAAGGTTTTCCCCTAACATTAAGTCCAGTCGTGTCTGATTCTGGGGGTTGGTGCTCATCTCCATTTCTAAGTGAAAGAGCCGGCATTGTCCATAGACACCTCCTAGGTCATGAGGCTGGCATGACTGCATGGAACGCAATTACTTTCCCGCCGGAGCTGTACCTATTGATCTACTCACATTTGCATGTTTTCAAACTGCTAGGTTGGCAGAAGCTGGGGCTAACAGCGGGAGCTCACCCCCACTCCCCAGATTCGAACCTGCAACCTTTCGGTTAGCAAGTTTAGCAGCTCAGCGGTTTAACCCACTACGCCACCGGGAAATTAATAATAATAATAATAATAATAATAATAATAATAATAATGTGTTTGTTGCCTGCCTCTTCTTGATGCTTAGTTGAAAAAAAATAACAGACACAACACTATCGAAATGCATATTGCAAAATGCAGGCTGAAATTCACAATTTGAAATTGAAACTGGGCTTTTCCCGATATGCATCTTGTGGATCACAGTTTTTCTAGGTGACTGTATCAATTTTAAACTGCATTTAATTATTAAAGAAGCTGGGGCTAACAGCGGGAGCTCACCCCACTTGCCAGATTCAAACCTGCAACCTCTCGATTAGAAAGTTTAGCAGCTCAGCGGTATAACCCACTACGCCACCGGAAGATGATGATGATGTTAATAATAATAATAATAATAATAATAATAATAATGTGTTTGTTGCCTGCCTCTTCTTGATGCTTAGTTGAAAAAAAAATAACAGACACAACACTATCGAAATGTATATTGCAAAATACACCTTAAAAATGCAGGCTGAAATCCACAATTTGAAATTGAAACTGTGTTTTTCCCAATATGTATCTTCTGGATCACAGTTTTTCTAGGTGACTATCCAACCATATTGATTTTAAACTGCATTTAATTATTAAAGATTATTATTATTATTATTATTATTATTATTATTATTATTATTATTATTCAGCTCTCCGGATCTCCTAGCATTGAGCTATGGAAGTCAAAGTGGGGCATTGTTGTTGTTGTTGATGATGATGATGACGATGCAGCCCTAAGTTAGCAATCTTTGTTTCTATTATATAAGATATATTTTCTTTTTTTAATTCCAGGCAGCAATAATCGCCCTTCTGGGATTCTTCTGGAGCCCGGCGTTAGGTTCTTACCAGGTAAATGGCGGAAAATCACTTTTAATACATGCTTTGAAAATGGATTCCAAATTATTTACTGTTTACCCACTCCGCAGTTATTTGGTGTATAGATGGGGATGGAAATAATAAAAATATATGCCTTTATTTGCATTCAGGTCTATAGGATCCCGAGTCCCGATGGAGATTATGTCCAGCAAACGGTGACCATTGACAACGAGAACCAAGTGGCCAATGTACATGTCTATGGAGGGCTCTGCTCTTCAGACACAATCTTTGACTATAAACATGTGAGTATAACACACACACACATCTTTGCAAACTATATATCATTTGGCAGCTATTTAGAAAAAAGATATGTTTCCAAATGGGGAAAGATGTCTGTTTGCCTTAGCCTGGGATTGCCCTCGCTTCTGTACCTTGCATGCCATGAGCTTTGCTTTGCAATGGGTTATCTATAAAAGCAGACATACGGTATATATGTATATATGTTTGTACCACAAACGTTCCTCCATGGTTTGATGGATCTGTGTCAAACTTGGCACATAGAACCTTCATGATCCAACTTAAAATTATTGAGGGTTCCATAATTAAGAAATCATCCTTTTTAGTCAAAAAGGGAAAGTAAAGGAAGGAAGCCAATTGGCTGTTGCTAGGTAAAGTGGCACTCTGTAATGTGACAGGGAAAGAAAGAGAGTGGAGTGGATTGGCTGTTGCTAGATTACATGTGTATGGGAAAAAGGGAAGGAGGAAGGAAAGAAAGAAAGAGAAAAAGAAGGAAAGGGAAGAAAGGGAGAAGAAAAAGGAGGGAAAGAAGGAAAAGGAGAGGAGGGAAAGGCATGAGAGGGGAGGAAAGCAAGAAAAAGACCGGAAGAGAAAGGAAGGGGAGAAAGAAGGGACAGCAAGGGAAAAGGAGGGAAGAGGAAGGAAGGAAGCAAGAAGAAAAAGAAGAGAAAGAAAAGAAGGGACAAAGGGAAAGATGGGAGAAGGAAAAAAGAAGGAAGAATGAAAAGGGAGGGAATGAAGGGAAAAAAGAAAAGGAAGGAAGGAAGGAAGGAAGGAAGGAAAAGAAAGGCAAGGATGAAATGTATGACAGGAAGGAAGGAGAGAAAGAGAAAGAAGGGAAGAGAAAGGAAGGAAGGAGGTAGAAAGAAAACGGAAAAGAAGGAGAAGAAAGTAAAGGTATGAGGGAAAGGAAGGAGAGGAAAAAAGGGAAGAGGAAGAAAGCAAGGAGAAAGAAAAAGGAGGGCAGGAAGGAAAAGAAAGTAAAGGAGGAAAGGTTTGTGGAGAAGGGCAGGAAGAGGAAAGAAGGAAGGAAGGAGAAGATAGTCAAAGTATGAAGAGAAGGAATGAAAGGAATAGAAAGAAGAGAAGAGGAAGGAAGGGAGCAAGGTGAAAAAGAAGGGAAAGAAAAGAAGGGAAACGGGCCAAAGGGAAAGAAGGGAGAAGGAAGAAAGGAGGAAGAAAGAAAAAAAGAGGGAAGGAAGGAAAAGAAAAGAAAGGTATGAGAGGAATGAAGTAAAGGGAGGGAAAGAAGGGAAGAGAAAGGAAGAAAGAAAAGGGAAAACAAGGAAAAGAAAGTAAAGGTATGAGGAAAAGTAAGGAGAGGAACAAGAGGGGAAGAGAAAGGAAAGAAGGATAAAGAAAAAGGAGGGCAGGAAGGAAAGTAAAGTAAAGGAGGAAAGGTATGTGGAGAAGTAAGGAAGGAGAAAAGGAAGGGAAAGAAAAAGAAAAGGACCGAAGGGGAAGAAAGAAAAAGGAGAGAAGGAAGTAAAAAAAAGGCAGAAAGAGGAAGGAAAAGATAGTAAAAGTATGAGGGAAAGAAAGGAGGGGAAGAGAAAGAAGAGAAGAGAAGAGAAGAGGAAGGAAGGAAGGAGCCATACTCGTTGGAAGATGAATTAATGCTAGTCCCAAAGCCGGAGAGAATGCAGAGGAATGGAAAGATCTTTTCATTCCTTCTTTCCTTCCTTCTTCTTTTCCAGGGCTACATTGCCACCCGCCTCTTCTCTCGCCGCGCTTGCTTCATCCTGAAGATGGAGAAGGGCTACGTCCCGCTTCTGGAGGAAATTGGCCGACTATCCTATGAGAAGCAGGTAAAGGTGGCTTTTCTTTTGTTGCTTTTCGGGGTTCACGATCCAATGCATGGTCCTCCAGTGTCATTCTATGGTTTGCTTCTCCTGGAAATTAGCATCGAGTTGCACTGGAGGACCTGGCAAATCCTACAGGGAATGCTTCTCTAGGAATGTCTAGGTCCTCTTGTGCAGGGTACACAATGCATTATTATGGGATGATACATTTGGCAACATCTTTCTTTGTCCTCATGCTCTGCAGATGTCTCAGAGTGCAATGCCTATCATCATCCTTAGGGATGATGGGAATTGAAGTCCAATGCCACAGGTGCAAAGTGCCCACAATGAATATTGAACTGGGTTTAGGGTCTCATTTTTGTGCATGGTTCCCTTTGCAGATGATGAAAGAGATGATGTCCTCTAGGAATGTCTGGGTGCAATACGAGCCCAGCGACTCCTTCTTTGCATCCATCCGGGAATGGCTCAAGTTCGGAAGCTCCATTGAGCACCTCTGCAGGGACGTCCCTGTCTACACCGTCAAAAGAATCGAGAGTGAGTCGTCAGCTCTAAACCACATCATCATCATCACCATCATCATTATCATTATTATTATGTCTATTTATAACCCACTTTATCTCTCCATAAGGAGACTCAAAGCAGCTATGTATCCATTATTAGTATTAGACTGTGTTGTTGTTGTTGTTGTGTTTATGTTTATTTATATGTTGTTGTTATATTTATGTTTATGTTTTATGTTTATGTTTTATGTTTATTTATGTTTATTTATATGTTTATGTTTATTTATACCTCTCCACAAGGAGCTTCAAAGCAGCTATGTATCAATTTTTAGTATTACAGTATATAATAATAATAATTATTATTATTATTATTATTATGCTTATTTATACCCTTGCTTTTTCTCCCTACAAAGGAGGTTCAAAGTGGCTATGTATCCATTATTAGTATAAGACTGTATTATTATTGTTATTGTTATATTATCATATTATATTATTGCTGTTATTTTTATTGTTATTGTTGCTATTATGTTTATTTATATCCTGATTTTTCTCCCCACAAGGAGGTTCAAAGTGGCTATGTATCCATTTTTAGTATTAGAGTGTATAATATATTATTATTATTATTATTGTTACATTATTGTTTTGTATTATTATTGTTATTGTTGTTATTATGTTTATTTATACCCTGCTTTTTCTCTCTACAAAGGAGGTTCAAAGTGGCTATGTATCAATTATTAGTATTAGACTTTATTATTATTATTATTATTATGTTTATTATTATGTTTCTTTATACCCTGATTTTTCTCCCCACAAGGAGGTTCAAAGTGGCTATGTATCCATTTTTAGTATTAGAGTGTATAATATGTTATTATTATTGTTACATTATTGTTTTATATTATTATTGTTATTGTTGTTATTATGTTTATTTATACCCTGCTTTTTCTCTCTGCAAAGGAGGTTCAAAGCGGCTATGTATCCATTATTAGTATTAGACTGTATTATTATTATTATTATTATTATTATTATTATTATGTTTATTTATACCCTGATTTTTCTCCCCACAAGGAGGTTCAAAGCGACTATGTATCCATTTTTAGTATTAGAGTGTATAATAATAATAATAATATATTATTATTATTATTATTATTATTATATTTATACTCTGCTTTTTCTCTCTACAAAGGAGGTTCAAAGCGGCTATGTATCCATTATTAGTATTAGACTGTATTATTATTATTTTATTATTATTAC